>BMAO01032616.1:0-43747 GCA_019973975.1 Trichonephila clavata | reverse complement strand
TTTTTTCCCTCGCCTTCTTATCCCTAAATACATATGTACGGTTTTTAAAAAATATTTCCTAATATAAAAGTAAGTATTTTCTCGGGAAAATACTTACTTTTATACTATAAATGTCTACTCTTTGCACTCATCCTTCATCTGATAGCGAAATTCGTGGTGGGACCGACAATACCACATTGAAAAAAAGGTTTTTTTTTTTTGTTTGTTTGTTTAACAGCGGCACTGTGTCAGAGACAGCGCACTGTGGATCAAGGCTTAATAAAGGTGTCTCAAAAAGGATTTTTGCGAAAGTTGCTTTACGAAATATCTAATACTGGTTATATAATAATATTTAAATTCAATATGAATTTGGGAAAATTAAAAGTTTTCAATTTAATAATAACCATACAATTTAGAAAAAACAAATTAGGGGAAAGAAGTGAGAGACATTTTTGTGCCAATGTTTTGTTTTTGTTTTACAACAATTAAAAAAAATCCTTCTTTTCCTTTTTAGTGAGTTATACCTTTATCAAAAGGTAGTTTCTTGTAGATTTATTTGGTATTAAGTTTTAAGAGAAAAAATCTTGCTGCTTCTTTTGGCTTTTGAGTAAATGAATTTCATTACAAAGCTTGTTTGAAAAACACTTCAATATTCACGTAGCATTATTGTTAGCGAAGTTCTAAATTTAATTTTATATTGTAGGAGGTTAATGGTACTTTAGTACTATGTTAAAAAAATACTTGTTTTATGCGTTTTTTTAAAAGTCCCATTTGTGACCAGATGCCATGTAATCAAACAGGTGAATCAAGTCATTCACAACATAGCATAAAAAGCAGAAATAAAAAATATATATATCTAAATAAATACACACGTATGGCGTACATTAAAAGCTAATCCTGACCTATATATGTATATCTTCCCACTTACTTGTATATTCCAAATTGGAAAGTAATTTAATACGATCATATCCACTTAGCTCCTTACCGTGTTTACTATTGTCTCTATGTTTGTAGCAGGGGTGGCTCTAGGGCTGGGGAAACTGGACCCATGTCTGAGGTGGCAAATTTTAGGAATGGCATTTGGACAGATTTCGAAAAATATTTTTATTTGTTACGAAAATATTGGTATGAAAATATTTTTTGAAATATTATTATTTATACTTTGGGAGCCTGGTACCTTATTTAAATACCTGGAATTTTATTTTAGACTGAATTGAAATGACAACGACTACTGCCAGTAAAATTTGAAACTATAACTTTAAAAAAATAATAATAATTACGCTGCGTGGCGATTTGCTGTAGCAAGTATATAGACCCGCGTTCTCGGGATACAGTTGCAAACGATTATCTTTTGTATATGGTATTACTACGTTAAGGGTGATAAATGTGCATGAAACAATATTTTTTTTAGAGCAGCGTTCGGCAAGTTGCAGTTCTTCAAAATTCTTCTTTTATTTGTAGAATTAAAAATGTTTGTTAAAAAGCCGTTGTTACTTTTCTAATTTATAAATATCTCTATACAAACATTACACTCTAAAAACGATTGATTTATGTTTGTATTTGATTTTTTTGTTACTTCAACAAAATTTCAAAACGTTAGCACTTTATTTCTGTGAAAAACACAAACTTTTACATTTCTTATATCGTGAGTGCAACAAGCTAACAGAGCCTTCTTGTAGTCAGTGATGTTTAAATAATAACAAGAACTTAAATTTTTTGGCACATATGAATAAATGAATATTGTCACTACAAGTGTAGCCGGTAAAACTTAACCTCATGGTCGCTAACAGAACTGTTTCGCACCTTCGTTACCTGGAGTGATTTTGCAATTTATACCAATTTTTCGTATGGTAATATTTCAAGAGTGTCAAAATTTCAAAAATATAAAGTAAAATTGAAAAAAAATTGAATATTAAATTTTGACTTTCTTTTTTGCAATGATATAAAAGAAAGTAACAAATAATGTGATTTAAAAATTAATGTCGAGAATCATCTACAGCAAAATCACCAAGAGGTAAGGTTTATTATCTTGATATGTTTAATAGAAATTTTTTAACTCTATGCTAGTAAGTAGTTTATTAAACTGTCTGGTTATATTATTAAATTACCATTCACGTATTTTATTTTGTAATAATTTTATATTTATAATATTTCTTCCTTTCCCTACGGCACAGTAGTATAGGCAAATTACCGGTAAATGTTGGCTGGCCAAAATCATATTTAAACCGGCCTTCTTGACTCCTAAGGCCAAGAGACTGCTATTGTATTACTGTGTATAATATTTCTTACTATTCTGACTAGTTAAACTTAGGTTTATAACTGTTTATATACATTACTATAGATTATACAACCTATGACAATAAAGTTCGGTGAATGAAATCAGAACGACCGATCGGACAATACCGTCAAAACAAAACGCTGGCTATGCTTAGAGGCAGGTATTGACCATCTGTACCCACCGTTGTTCAGTTGAGCGTCGTTTGTGTTCCGTGTAAGACTCGTTTTGCAAAGGGCTTGTTTAGTGCGTTGGTTCTTAACTAAGAACAGTAAAATGGACGAACAAAATATCAATTTAAAGTTTCGTTTTAAGTTTGGCAAAACACCGAAAGGAACTGCGATGCTGGTACGTGTTTCGGAAGAAGAAGCACTGCCACTGAGGACTGCCCTGAAATGAAACGACAAAGCATGGAATAGCGTTCTCCTGCATCACCTCGGCCGGTCCTAGGCATCGGATCGTGGCTAGCATGTCATGAGTTCGATCCGAGAACCACTGAAGACCCGCCGTGTAGGGGCACGATGCACGTAAAATCTGTCGAGAGCTCAAACGTCCTCCCGTTGGTGTGGTGTGGTAGTTAGGAGAGGGGGTGCCAGCTGAGGTGTCGTCCGCGTCACTTGACCATGGTTCAAAATTACGCGGACCGTCCCCAAAAGCCCTCGTGTAGCTGAACAGTGGGACGTTAATATTCCCTCACTCACACTCACCTGCATCACCTCGTCGGAAAAAGGTCAAAGCAGAAAATCAGGCATCAAAATGATATTCATCACCTTTTTTGATATTCAAGTGATTATCTACAGGTAATTTCTACCTGAGAGAACGACAATGAATGAGGTACATTGGAATTTTGCCCTGTTTCATGAAACATCTACGCAGGTTACAAGTTCAGTACGCATAAGATTCATGGTTTTTTGTTCACGACAATGCTCGCCCTCCCACAGACTATATTGTCAAACGGTTTCTGGGGGAAAAAAGAGGGTGGTACAAATTAAACATCCTCTATACTCGCCAGATCTCAATCCTCCAAGCTTCTTCCCATATCCACCACTCAAACTCGTTTTGAAAGGAAAGAGATTTGACTATACTCCTAACATCCAACGAAACATGAGGGCGCTATTGAACTACATCCCAAAAGAAGACTTCCTTCAAGGTTTCCAGAACATGTATAGCAGATCTCAGCTGTGCGTAGTTATGGGAGGTGACTATTTTGAAGGACAGTAAGGTAACTTTCGTTAATATTTCATATACATTAATGTTTTAGGACTATTCACCGAACTTTAATGTCAGAGGTTGTATATATATAATTAATCACAATATTCTATAAAAAACAAATATTATTACAATATCTATACAAATAAATAAAATTGAAGTGTCTGTTTGTAATTTCAAATTAGCAGCTTTTTACTTAATGCACTAAAAGTATATACGGTACTCATAACAAAAAACCAATTTTTAAAATTTTTGTCTGTCTATCTGTCTGTCTGTCTGTCTGTTTGTTCCGGCTAATCTCGGAAACGGCTGGTGCGATTTTAAAAATTCTTTCACTAATGGAAAGCTACATTAACGGGGAGTAACATAGGCTATATTTTATTAACGTATTCTTACGGGAACGGAAACTATACGGGTGAACGTGAAACTGAATGCCAAGATGAACGCCAAATTGAACGCCAAGCTGAGCGAATGAAGTCGTTGTTTTGGTTACTGGCGACCGATGCTCTTCATGAGACATAACAGTGTTACGCGCACATCATAATTCGCTGACACGTGCCATAATTTTTTTTATGATAGTTATCTCACTGTTCAGTTAAGTAGAGCATCGGCTGTTTCGGATGTACTTTTAAAATTATAAATCAAGGCTTCATAAGCAAAAAGCAATGCAAGAAACAAAAAATTGATAAGTTTTAATCCTTTCTCTTTTTTTTATTTACATTTTTAGTCACATTTAAACAATAGTTATTATTTGCTTAATATTTATATTGTAATCGAAGAATAATAATTTTCAAGGTATCTTTCATTTTTCTACCTCTCTGTTTTTCTTAATTCAAATTGTTCTTAGTTTCTTAATTGTGAGTTTTTTTCATTCGTTATATTTAAGCTGTTTTAAACTTTAACAGCTGAACTTTAAGTATAATAATTAGAAATCGATGTTAAACATTGTTAGGTTTTTATTCATGAAAATATTTCAGATTTTGATAAAAAAACATAGCATTTATGATGATGTTCACAATCTCAATATAAAAGAAGATTCGTGGTTGTGTGAAAGATCCATTTTAGCACCTATAAACGACCAGGTTACTGCGCTTAATCAGCGCATGTTAAATAGGCTTCCTGGTGAATCACAAACATACCTTTCCATCAATACAGTTTGCAATCCGGATGAAACGGTTAGCTATCCAACAGAATTTTTAAACAGTATAATTGTGCCTGGTCTACCTCCTCACAAGCTAGAACTTAAGATTGGCGTTCCCATCATACTACTCCGTAATTTAAACCCACCAAAACTTTGCAATGGTACTAGGTTGCGAGTAGTGTCATTGCAAAGAAACGTTATAGAAGGTCGTATAATATCCGGATGCGGAAAAGGTAACATAGTACTTATACCACGAATTCCCATAATACCATCGAATTTCCCGTTTGAATTCAAAAGACTACAATTCCCTGTAAGTGTCAGCTTTGCTATGATAATTAACAAGTCACAAGGGCAAACGTTAAGCAAAGTTGACATAGATTTAACAAAGAGTTGCTTTTCACATGGCCAAGTATACGTGGCATGTTCACGTGCGAGGAATGCCACTGGCGTTTTTGTTTTAGCTCAAGAAAATCGTACACCAAATATTGTATATAAAGAGATTTTTCAATAAATTTAATACTGTATATAGAGAGGATGTTCAATAAATTTATACGAAAAAAACCACACAAAAATTAACAAAAAACAAAGAAAATAAAAAAAAAATAAAACAATAAACACCAAAAAGCAGAAAGAACAGAAAAATATAAAAACAAAACACTGATTCACAAAGTAAAAAAATGACATTAAACTCTCTCTCTCTCTATATATATATAGCATATATGTATTTCTTAACGTGGAATACAGAATTATTAAGTTTTCGTAAGATCTGTGAATTGAACAAAACATTTTTTTGTAAATTTCTACGTGAACGAAGTCGCGGGTAACAGCTAGTATATACATATATACAGTGGTGCACACAAGGGGGTGACCTGGGGATCCAGACACCCCCCAAAGCCCTTGAGGTTTTTTCGATTGATGATAACCCTATATATCTATACAAATAAATAAAATTGAAGTGTCTGTTTGTAATTTCAAATTAGCAGCTTTTTACTTAATGCACTAAAAGTATATACGGTACTCATAACAAAAAACCAATTTTTAAAATTTGTCTGTCTGTCTGTCTGTCTGTCTGTTTGTTCCGGCTAATCTCGGAAACGGCTGGTGCGATTTAAAAAATTCTTTCACTAATGGAAAGCTACGTTAACGGGGAGTAACATAGGCTATATTTTATTCCCGTATTCTTACGGGAACGGAAACTATACGGGTGAATGTGAAACTGAATGCCAAGATGAACGCCAAATTGAACGCCAAGCTGAGCTAATGAAGTCTTTGTTTTGGTTACTGGCGACCGATGCTCTTCATGAGACATAACAGTGTTACGCGCACATGATAATACGCTGACACGTGCCATAATTTTTTTTATGATAGTTATCTCACTGTTCAGTTAAGTAGAGCATCAGCTGTTTCGGATGTACTTTTAAAAATAATCAATCAAGGCTTCATAAGTAAAAAGCAATGCAAGAAACAAAAAATTGAGAAGCTTTACGGTTAGTTTTAATCCTTTCTTTTTTTTTATTTACATTTTTAGTCACATTTAAACAATGGTTATTATAATCCCAATCTATATCTATACAAATAAATAAAATTGAAGTGTCTGTTTGTAATTTCAAATTAGCAGCTTTTTACTTAATGCACTAAAAGTATATACGGTACTCATAACAAAAAACCAATTTTTAAAATTTTTGTCTGTCTGTCTGTCTGTCTGTCAGAATATAAACAGATATATTTATAAAACATCATGAAATACCCAGCGAAGCGGGAGGGTAACGGCTAGTATATATATAAAACGCAAAATTTAATTAAGTACTTGTAATTAACAATTTATTTTATTAATTAATGCTAATTATTAATTCAATAGTTTATTTTTTACTGTTTTTTTGTTAACAAATTAACAAAATTAGAAGAATCAATTAGTGTTGTCTTGAAGTATGATACGAATTGAGGGACTTTCGACCATGGACTCCCTCCTTGAAAAATTTTTGTGTGCGCTACTGTATATATATATATTCAAAATGTTTAAATCTCTCATGTTGCTTTCACACTGGAATTAAGTACATCGCAAACATTTTTAACAGGCAACATTTATATTTTTATACTCTGGTTACCAAGTGCTTTATTTTACACATTTGTAATCCTTTTTTTATTAATAATAGAGGTTAAATTAGATAAATATTTTAATTATTTATTTATTAATTAATAGTAGAAGGTTTTCACAAACAGTACAATTAATAGATACATAACAAAAGTAATTGTTGCCAGCGAACAAAATTTTTACGCACTTAATCGAATTTCATTTCATATTTGGCCAATCTCAAACTTTCAGATAATTAAACTGACATTACATGCTGAAAAAAGACGATTAATATAAGCTAGCTTGAAGCAAGAATTGCAAAGAGAAAAAATAAAAATTACAGACCTCGACAATTCGAATACAGACTTTGACGCATTCGAAAAAAAATTACCCAATGACATTAAATTCTCTTAATCTCATGCTGAGTTGATTTTGAAAAGGAAGGGCGAAAATTCTCGCTACTCAAACCGGGGGGGAGGGGAGGGGAGGGGAGGAGGATATTTCATGTGTGAATGCATAGGGGATCACAGCGGAAACGTGTAGAGGGTGAAATGATGTTAGAAGTATTATTCCTCTTTGAAAGGTGGCGGATCATTTCCCGTACTCCATACTTTTTGCAATATTCATTCCCCCCTTCTCTTACAAACCCCCTGTCGTTACATTAACTGCAGTGGCCTTCAAACCTTTCCGACTCGTGGAACCCTTATGGTTCTACGGTGTTTTCGTGGAACCCCTCCCATTCCTAAAGTATATCTTAATATAATATTTAAAGTAGGTCAACATGTGTAAATGATGTAGCGTCAACTAAAGGAAATTATTACATTTGAATTTTGCAATTAATTTTTTAATATAATGTTAGCAATTATATAATATTAATAATTATATAAACTTATTAAACACTTGCTCATTAATAATATTAATTTGAGCTTTAGGTGTCACCTACAATTCTACTGAATTTTGTACCTGGGATATATATATTGACTGGAGTTTTTTCTATGCAAACTTTTGAGGTATAGGTTTATTGTAATTATCTGTAGTTGCATTTCATATTCTGCGTTTAATTTGTTTTTATATTTTGTTTTTGTTGCCACTCATTGAGAAATATTTTCCTCTTAAACACATTGTTGTAAATGGTATTATAATGTTTATAGCTGTATGAGAACTTCCTGTGTGTATGTGTATTCTGCATGAATTTGCAATTTAAAATTTAGAGCTGTTCTTGCTTAAATCTAGATTTTGAATTTGGATCTTTTAATATGCCAATAAACTGACCTTTCTCATTCACTTGTAAGTCATACTACTGGAACGGGCTTTTATTTAATCATGCCCTTTTTACGGGTGTTGATAGTTTTTTTTTATTCAAATATTTCATTATAGGTTGTTTCTTTTCTGGCTCTCTTTTTACAAACAAAAAAAAGACGCATTTTCGAGAAAACTATTTAGTTCTGCAAAATATTGCAATAATAAGCATAAAACTATTTCGAGGAGCCTGGTAGAATAAACAATAGAATATTTTAGATCATACATATAATGAAAAAAAAAACGTTTATTCTCTGATTATCTATATATATAAAGGAGAAAAGCGACTCACTCACTGACTGACTGACTGATTGACTGACTGACTGACTGACTAATCACGATATCTCTGGAACTATTCAACCTACATACTTGAAATTTGGTAGACATGTTCCTTTCATAGAGTAGACATCAACTAAGAACGGATTTTCCGAAATACGAAACGCAAGGGGCATTACGGGGGTTAAGGGGCGTTATAAATAATTGTTTCCATGTTTAAACTACTCAATGTACAGTTTTGAAATTGGGTTAGCAGATTCCTTTCATACAGTAGAGATCCGCTACAAAATGAGTTTGGTGAAAATCGTCCCCCAAGTGGCGTTGCAGGGGCTTAGGGGGCGTTATACATAATTATTTTCATTTTAAAACTATTTGACGCACTGTCTTTAAATTTGATAAATAGATTCCTTTCGTAGAATAATGATCAGTTACAAAACGGGTTTTGTGAAAACAGACTTCTAAGTGGCGTTGCGGGGGATTAAGGGGCGTAATAGATAAATATATCCGTTTTTAAACTACTTCACCTACCTGCTTGAAAATTGGTAGGTAAGTTTCTTTCATGGAGTAAATATCCGCTACAAAATGGGTTTTTAAAAAATTGACCCCCAAGGGGTGTTGCGGGGGTGGGGGGTTTAAGGGGCGTTATAAATTCCGATTTTTTAACTATTACACGTACAGTCTTGAAACTTAGTAAGCAGATTCCTCTCATAGGGTAGAGATACGCTACAAAATGGGTTTCGTGAAAAGTGCCCCCAAGTGGCGTTGCGGGACTTAAGGGGCGTTATAAATAATTGTTTATGTTTAAACTACTCAATGTAATATTTTGAAATTGGGTTAGCAGATTCCTTTCATACAGTAGAGATCCGCTACAAAATGAGTTTGGTGAAAATCATCAACCAAGTGGCGTTGCAGGGGCTTAGGGGGCGTTATAGATAAATATTTTCATTTTTAAACTATTTGACGCACTGTCTTTAAATTTGATAAATAGATTCCTTTCGTAGAATAATGATCAGTTACAAAACGGGTTTTGTGAAAACAGACTTCTAAGTGGCGTTGCGGGGGATTAAGAGGCGTAATAGATAAATATATCCGTTTTTAAACTACTTCACCTACCTGCTTGAAAATTGGTAGGTAAGTTTCTTTCATGGAGTAAATATCCGCTACAAAATGGGTTTTTAAAAAATTGACCCCAAGGGTGTTGCGGGGGTGGGGGTTTAAGGGGCGTTATAAATTCCAATTTTTTAACTATTAGACGTACAGTCTTGAAACTTAGTAAGCAGATTCCTCTCATAGGGTAGAGATACGCTACAAGATGGGTTTCGTGAAAATTGCCCCCAAGTGGCGTTCCGGGACTTAAGGGGCGTTATAGATAATTATTTCTATTTTTAAACTATTAGACGCACAGTCTTTATATTTGAAAAAAAAAGATTTCTTTCATAGAGTAGAGATCAACTATAAGAAGGTTTTGGGAAAACAGACCTCTAAGTGGCGTTGCGGGGGATTAAGTGGCGTAATAGATAATTTTTTTTCATTTTTAAACTAATCGACCTACCTGTTTGAAAATTTGTAGGAATGTTTCTTTCATGGAGTACATATCCGTTACAAAACGGGTTTGGGGAAAATTGACCCCAAGGAGTGTTGCGGAGGGTTAAGGGCAGATATAAGTAATTATTTCTATTTTTAAACTATGAGACGCACAGTCTTGAAATTTGGTGAGCAGATTCCTCTCATAGGATAAAGATACACTATAAAATGTGTTTTGTGAAAATAGGCCCCTAGGTGGCGTTGCGGGGGTTCAAAGGGGGTTATTGATAATTTTTTTTGCATTTTTAATTTATTGGACGCACAAATTTTGCTAAGCAGATTCCTTTCATAGAGTGCAATTCCCCTACAAAATGGGTTTTGTAAAAACAGGCACCGAAGTGGCGTTGCGGGGGCTCAAGTGGCATTATAGATAATTATCCCCATTTTTAAACTATTAGACGTACAGTCTTGAAATTTGATAAGCAGATTCCTTTCGTAGAGAACCGCTACAAAATGGGTTTTGCGAATATCAACTACCAAGTTTAATTTTGGGAGATTAAGAAGCGTAATCGATAAATATTTCCATTTTTAAACTATTTGATCATCCTGCTTGAAAATTGGTAAGCATGTTCCTTTCATGGAATATAATTCCTCTAACAAAGAGTAAAACGAAAATTGACCCCTAAGGATGGTTGCGAGGGGTCAAGAGGAGTTACAGAAAAATATTCCTGTTTTTAATTGTTAGACCCATATACTTGAAATTTTTTAAGCATGTTTCTTTTGTTGAATAGGGATGCACTAAGAATGTATTTTAAGTAAATAAAGTTCTGCGGAGGGGTGCAGGGGTTACTGGGACGTATTGACACAAAAAAATCCTTTTTTCGAGCTACAAGGACTATAATAATGATATTTGGTTTGCATTTTTCTTTTGTTGAATTGAAATCCGCTAAGAGAGGTTATTTTGGAAAACGGCTCTCAACACACACGGGATTACGGTGATATTGATAGTAAAACTTTTGTTTTTTTCTGTTTGATTTAGACTTGAAATTTGGCTTGCATGTTCAATTTACGGAGTAGAGATCCACCGCGAAAATTGGTTTTGCGGGAATCCACTTGGTTTTTGGGTTACGAAAGAGCAAACATCATTCTATACTTCAATTTTAGAGATTTTTAGAAAATACAAATTAGATGAGTTCTGCCCTTTTTATTTATTAAGAGGTGACAGTTACAGGTCTAAATATATTTTTCAATACAATCGAATTCTTAATGCTAGGACTTAGATATCAATAATTTATACATAAGCAGTAAAAATTTATAAAACATCATGAAATACCCAGCGAAGCGGGTGGGTAACAGCTAGTATTATAATAAAGTTCGGAAAAAAGTATTACTAAATGAAATTATGCATAGAGTTTACAATTTTAATGATTAGGATGAGCTTGCTTTGTTTAGGACAAAACTTTTAAAGTCGGGCTCTATTGATATTATTTGTGAATGCATTTCATGTTCTGCATCTAATTTATTCCTGTAATTTGTTTTTGTTCCAGCAAATGTTAAAAAGGATTTTTCGCACAAATATGTTGTAACGAAGGGCATTAAGGCTTTTAAAGTTTAGTAAAAATTTGAGGATATTCCACGTGAATCTTTAGCCAGAAATCAAGATTTTCTCTTTCGTATTTACATTTCGATATAGAATCTGTTGATAGTTCAATCAGTCGTTTTTTTTTGTCAGAAGTGATAAATCTTGATTTTTACAGAAATATAGAAATTGACTTTTAATCCAATCATGTGTGATTCTTCTTTTTGAGGAAACTAATTCCTGTTAGTGTTTTTTTGCTGTAAAGTATGCTCCTGAATTATATTTTTAACATCTTCATTCAAATATATTGCGATATTTAGCCATTAAAGGCACAAAAGAACTGTAGCATTGTCTGTGATATCCATCGGGAGCATTAATTTCCTACGGTAACTTAATGTTGTTATATTTTAAGTTAAAATTAACACGAACACTTAAAACTTCTTACATTTTTTTCAATTTTTCTTCTACAAAAGTTATTATTTTTCCATTTTTGCCATTGCAAAAAAACCATTTCATTTTATTAGCCATTATGATATTAAGATTTTACTCAAAACGATGTAAAACAACGACAAACGTAAACATGACTTAGGACTGATGCAATCTTGAAAACATTCACCGTAAACATGCGCTGCAGCAATTATCGCTATCTTTCTCAAGCAGCCAGTGATCGACTAGCTAAATTATTTTTATAACAATAAATCAGTCTGGTTATTGAGTAAACAAATAAAATAATGACTGGTAAATTAAATTTGTTCTTATTTATGTATAAATAAAATAATATTAAAATTACAGACATCTTAAAATGGTTTGAAATTAATTATTTTTGTTTATAAAAAATAGCTTCTGGCACATTATTTTCAATAACAAAAATATCTGGTGTTAATAAATTCCTGTTGTTAATAACGTTTTAAATTAAGAGAAAAAGAAATATTTCTTCCAGAATTATTTAAAAATCAATATTTGTATATGTAAAGGTATGATGCGCATTAATAAACGCAGCGTTTACCGGCAGCCAGGTATCCCGCACGCTGTTCAGAAGGGCATAAAGATATATTAAAGCTGGGGTGGGCATTAAGTCAATCGCGATCGACTGGTGAACCGCCAAGACATTTTGGGGTGATCGCTTGAAGATTAGCATTTAGTAATTATATAGAGAAATATTAGTAATTATATAGAGAAATACTATGACTATGAGTACTAAATGATGAAAAAATATTTATTTTTTATGTATTTTGAATTGTGTTTGATAATAAATGGATCATTAGATATTATTATATTTGTGGCTATTATTACTATGTTTGTATTTTGCGTTTTGCTTTAAACGCGGCTTCAAAAAGTGAATTTTTTATTTTTTTTGTAGGTAAGTACATGTTTCGTATTTATTATTAAGTTATAATAAATATTGTTGACGTTTTCCTTACCTCACCACCCATACGACCCTGAGCAGTGGGTACACTCGTGAATCTTTTGAAGGAGTGACGGCGTGGTGGTCCAGGATCGTCGAATGTCTACCATTTTCATATCCTACTCAAATACATTGCCAAACATATTTTTTTTTCATTTTGCAGAGTGTCGGGAACAAAGAACAGTAAGAAATAAATTATTGAGTAAATAATTAGCATTAATTAATAAAAAATTATTAATAACAAATACTTCATTAAATTTTACGTACTATGGGATTATAATCGATCGAAAAAAAATCATGGCTTATGGAGGAGAATCCGGACCCTGGACCTCCCTCCCCCCTTTGTGTGTGCCACTGATACTGGGTGGACCGCAACACCTTGAAAAAATAAGAAGTAGCCCGTACCCTGGAAAAGTCTGCCCACCCCTGTATTAAAGAATCAGCTTTTCTAAAATTCTTTCTCGAAAACGCTGCTAGCTCTCAGACTAACAGGTCCATGTGCGTATTTAAAAGTTCTTAATACTGGTAAAATAAATTAGTTATTCATTTCTTATTCTTTCTCATTTTGATTTTTTTTTTTTAATTTCGTAAATATGGGATATCGATAAACCATTTTACATTATTTTTTATATTCTCACAAAAACGTGTAGGGGGGGGGGGATTTAAGCTTATAATCGATGGTGGCTTAGATTCTAATAAATACGGTAGTTATGTATATTGCTGCAACCAATGGTTGCACATGGGAATTCAGAATGCTTTTTTTCATTATTTTTATAAATATTTTATGTATATTCATGGTCTACATTAGGAAGTTTTTGATAGATTGTATGATACATATATTGATTATATAAAGATTTTGTATTCATATATTCCTAAATATAAAATATATCTAATTTTACAATTTCTTTTTGAGATTGTTGTATTTACAAAACATGTTTTATAAATTTTATGTAGTAACTTAAATAATAAAAATAGGGCAGCGAATGCAGCTTAAGTATGTATGTATATATATATGTGCGTGCGGCGTGCGTATGCGCGTGTACATTTATATAAAAGCTTAATTCTCTTACACAGTATCACATTTCACACAAAATTAAACAACCTTACTACTTTTTGAATAATTTTTCACATTTCTATTTTGTTTGAAATCACTTATCTAATTTATGAATTGTGCTTACCATAATTTTATTTCTGTAATGAACATTTTGCTTCCATTTTAAAATTTAAATTGTTTTATACTAGGTACCAACCAAAAATAGTACCTATATTCTTTCACATTTATTATTGTTCTATAAAAATAAACCTTTAATTATATGCTTTTTCGGTTGTTTTTTATAAGAAATTTCTGTCATTGTTTTGACATTCTTATTGTTGCCTTTTTTTAAAGATTTTAAATATTGTTATAGATTGGAATTTATTATTACTAGAATTTTTTCTTATATATTAAAAGCTAGCACTTTTTAAACTTTTCATAATCAAGAAAAACTACTTTTTAAATAATTTTTAGAAACGTAATCGCATAAAATGAAACGATATACAAAAATTATCGCAAGCTAAAAACACCGACTAATTAATTTTCAGTGCACCAGTGTTCCACAGAACACTGATTAAGAGCTTTTCGTATATGTCTTGAATGAGCGGATATGTTTTGAAACTTTCTGGGAAAGATATTCAAGTTGGAATTCTTGTAGTTCAAAAAAAGGATTTTTTTTGTCAATACGACCCTGGAAACCCTTGATTCCTCAGGAGTTGATCTCAAATACATTTTTAGTGGAATTCTATTAAAAAAAAACATGCTTAACCAATTTCAAGTATGAGGGGTCTAACAATTAAAAAAAATGAATTTTTTTCTATAACTCCCCGTGACCCCTCGCAATCCTCCTTAGGGGCTCGATTTTCGTTTTACTCTTTGTTATAACTCTATTCCGTGAAAGGAACATGTTAATAATTTTCAAGCAGGTTGATCTAATTGTTTAAAAACGGAAATATTTATCTATTTCACCCCTTAGTTCCCCGAAATGAAACTTGAGGGTAGATTTTCGCAGAACCCATTTTGTAGCGATTTTCTAGTCTACAAATGAATCTGCTTACCACATTTCAATACTGTGCGTCTAATAGTTTAAAAATGGAAATAATTATCTATAACGCCCCTTGAGCCCCCACAACGCCACTTGGGGTTCTGTTTTCACAAAACCCATTTTGGGAACTGTACTCTATGAGAGGAATCTGCTTACCAAATTTGAAGACTGTGAGTCTAATAAACTAAAAATGGGAAAAAAAAATTATCTATAACGCATATTTTGTATTCTTAATTTTCGTTTAAAAAGCTAATTTGCCGAGGGTCAAAGTTTTTTTTAATAAAAAACAAAAGTTGCATTTGTTGTTACAAAATGAACTGATATTCTGCTATCAGATCCTGTTCAAGAAATATTTTTCTTAAAAATATCAAAATGAATGTAGTGCTTACATTTATTACTATTTAGTTAAAAAATAATTAATCGATAAGAATTACACAAAGTGTAGAAGATAGTGGAAAATTTAATTTGTGTCGCCCAAGCGAGAAAAAGAATCAGAAGCCTACTCATGAGTAAGTTTAAACTTTGTAACATCCAGAAATCTGATTCATTGCGGTCGTATCATAAGTGAACATGGTGGAGCCTATTAAGAAAATATTCAGTGTGCTAGAGTTAAGCAGTGCATCCATCGTTGATCGAGTCAATAAGCCCATTGTATCATCGAAGTGTTACGGATCTATACGCGTCCTTCCACTACCCTCTTGGGAAATCTTTGGGCTATGAATATCAACAACCCTTTCTGAAGAAGAAACCGTGATATGTGCAGCTTAGGTCTATTATATATAGTATAGGTTTGCTTACTAGATGGATGGATGGATAGATAGAGGAGAATTGATGTTTAATTGAAGTTGCCTGGAGATTGAAATATTAAGAAGTAGAAGATAGGAAGAATATCTACAGATTAGGTATTAGTTACATTGATACCGCGTTTTGGGTTTTAAATTGTTATAAAGAGATTTAAGTGACAATTAGTCGCATAGCTACAAGTGTAAACCATTTATTAAAGTAGAAGATTCATTCCTAAAAAGTGGATTAATTGATTTGAATTATTCTCCAAAATGTCAACTCTTGCAGCAAAACCAGTGCTCTTTATTGGGAAACATCTCAACCTAATCGGTTGTTGTTGTCGTCGTGTGTTTCATGCTGGAGTACATATGAAAGACGAGAGATAGACGAACAGAAAAATACAGTACGATCACACAGAAGAATATAGACTTTTTTTATTACACAAACGATGATCCAGCATAAACAGAAGGGTGCGCTGCTTTTCATTCGAGACGGGAATCCATTACAGGCGAAAGTCCGACTTCTTTTCCCGGTAGATACATCCATGCCTTTTTCGGGGTTCGAACCCGGGCCCATTCGGTTACAAGCCGAGGGACATATCCACCATACTAGCTGGGTGGCAACCTAATTGGTTATTTGAATTTTGCCTGTGTTAATCAGTGTGCTGAATAAATAATTAAAAATATCATGTCGAGTCGTCCTTCACTTCCTTCCACATCTTTAGCTAGATCAGAGAGTAGACAAGGGGGTTACAGACGAACTCATGAAATACATCTTTCAGCAGGAAGGAGCTCCTCCTTCAAGTATGGACCTGTACATTTACAAACAAAAATCTTCCAACACATTGAATAAGTTGAACGAAACATTAATGTAATGTGTTCTGCTACTGGCCAACGAATTCCGGATTTCATACCCTGCGAATTTTTTTCATGGGATTATGAGAAAAATTTTGAGTTTGAGCTTCCTTTGCCGAAAATAACTCAAGAACTCAAAAAGCTAATTTCTAATCTACTTGTGTTGGTGATTCCTCGTATACTTCAGAAAATGTTTGGTATGAAATGTACTATCACTTAAATTCTGTCTATGTTATCAAGGGAAGTAGCATAGAACCGAGTCGGTAAATTTTTGAGACAGAAAATCCAATTTGTAAGTGAACCAAGACAAACTATCCCAAAGTAATATCCTTACTATTAAAGAGCCCACATTATTTATACGCGTTGGAGGGAGGAAGAGCTTTTGTAGTGGTCACAATCATGACTTAAGAGCTTCAATCATTTTTTGTACTATATTTAAATAGAATATTTATCCAAAGTAATATTTAAAATTTCTTCAAATCTAAGAACTATGGAAGATACTTTTATTTCTGTAACTCAACGCAAGAGCAGCCATGTGGTCGTAGTAGCCCAGTGGTTACGGTCACGAGCTCTTAGTCAGTGAGTCTTGAGCTTAAGATTAGTGCCGCTGATGACCTACCATTTAGGGGAGAAAATGCACGTTAAATCTGTGATGGCTTAAGCTTCTCGTAGGCTTAGTATGGTAGTTTGGAGAGGGGATGTCAATTCAGGTGTCATCCTAGTCACTTGACCGAGGTTCAAAATTACGAGGTCCTTCACCAATAATCTTCGTGTTACTTTGTTTGAAGCATATGTTACCAGTCTACTTGGTAGCTCTTAAACTTACCCCAGATAAAATAGGAAATGCTGAAACTCCACAAATACTAAAAGAAACAAAACAACCTTGTGTCATTGAACTTGAATAGAAAGAACGTAAAAATATAAAACAGTAAGTGTTGATTGATTGACCAATAATGTAGAGTAAAATAACGTAAAAGGACAAGTTGGCGTAGAAATTCAAATGTTCTATTGTCCGAATATAAAAATTAAAAGTAAAAAAAAAAACTTTTTTTAAAAAAACAAGCTTTTATTTAAATGCGCTAAAAAGAATAAAATAAACTTTTCCCTTAAAACTTTTTCTTACTATCAACTTATAATGTCGTTACTCAATTCATAGGATATAAAAGCTCGTCACGAGATTAAAGTACTCGTATTTACTTAGTTTGAAAATGTTAAAAATTAAAATCAATCAGATCAAGTTATTTAATTTACCAGTTTATCTACACAGGTAAATCTCCGACAAGCTTTTATATAATATAAATTGTGTAAGAGGTTATAAGTTGATAGCAAAAAAGTTTTAAAGGAAAAGTTTATTCTTTTTAGCGCATTTCAATAAAAGCATGTTTTTAATAATTTTTTTTTTTACTTTTAATTTATTTCTTACTTTTTAGTTACCACTGGACAGGTTTCTCAGTCTATTCATCTCATTCAACTCATCATTGTTGCTAGGTTGTTTGACGGTTAATTTCGAACAGTCTCGCCATTCCTGAGCTTTCGCTCAGGGGTGGCGACCCTATATGGATCAAAGTGCCATTTTTTTACAGAAATACTAAATGAGGTATAGACGTGTCACAAAACCATTTTGACTTGTGATATTATTGGGAAAATAATAATACTATATACTAACAACTCAAAACTATTTACTACGAAAAAATACACTTTGCATTGTAAACTATAAAATGTTTTTTGTTATACGTGTAATCCAAATTAAAGTAACATTAGTGTGATTTCTGTTGTTGCAGATTGGATGACAAATAACTTAGATCAGGATTGTAAAGTGTGAACTTAGCAGAGGCATGCTGAGTTGGAGTCATCTGCCAAACGGCTTCTAAGCGAGTCTTTAATGTTATTCATATTTGAAAAAAAATGACTCACTGGCACAGTTATGTGAAATTATGGTTAAAGTAGCATATGTTAACCTGCTTCTTCAAACAGTTAGATGTGCGTGGAATTGAGTTCCATGTTTACAAAATTTCGTTACTCGCATTTTTACTTGCATTGCTTGTTAATCTTTTTGTTTCAACCAATTCCAACTTTCTTTTTGTTTCAATAAATTTTTGAATCCATATTGAACTAGACTGGAAATCAATCAGATGAATTTCAAATTCTTCAATTTCCATCCAATAGAATTGGGATAGGTTCAGTTTACTAAATAAAGTCACATCAGGGAACATAATAAACTTGAGCGTTTCCAATAATTCTTTGAACTGAGAAAATATCGCTGAATATTTCTTGATTGACCAATCAATTGCGGAAATATTTTGAACTGAAATGCAAACCGTTTTGTTTGGTGGCGGGCCCAAAATATTGTGTTGCATGCCATCAATGGCACGCATGCCATTGGTTCGCCATCCTTGGTTTAGTTGAATCAATTCTCGCAAAAAGAATATTGTACGAAAAACGCATTTTTTTTAAATCCTTAATTTTTAAGCAATTTTTTCAATTTTCATATAGATTTCGGTTAATATTGTTCTACCTCCTGTGAAAAAAAGTTTCGTGAGATTATCTTGATAAATGACGAAGTAATTAAATGTTTAATTAAAATTTTGAGTATTTTTTCAAAAATCGTTAAAAAAAAGTTTTCGGCACTTCATTTTCTTAAGTGACTGATTCTAAAAGAGCAAAACATGAACTGGTTTAGTGTGGAATGTCGATTCCATTAAACGAAAAAAATCATGCGCAACGATTTAGACATTATTTTCATAAAAACGCATAGATTTTTTTCTCATGTAAAAAATCATAAAAAATATAAATATTATTTTGTAAAAAACATTATACTGTATCATGGGGAAATAAATGATCTTTCCGATTCTGTAATTATTTCTTGCCTGACTTTCATAGATAAAGTTAGTTAGCTGTTTTAAAATTCTGCTTAAAATTTTAATTTTCTGCTCATCTCGTTCATCATTTTGCGTCACCTAGCACAGTGGAATAAATAGCCCACAGGGGTAAAACAATTATGCATTTTAAGGTTTTTAATTAATATCTTTTTAACTAGTTGCAATATCGGAATATAAATTGTCAAAACATACATTGTTATCCAAACTAAACGTGTATACAAAATTTCAGCTCAATCGGTTGAAGATATCAGCTTCAAAATTGAGTTACAAGATTCCACCCGAACAAATTACATGCATACATACATTGCAAGTTAAATAAAAGCTTGTAAAAGGACAGTTGTGAAAGGAAACGGGATCTTCACGGCCTTTTGCTTAGCCAGAAAATGTACCGCCAAATGATGAAGGGCTGTTAATTTTTTTTTTTGGCTTTCCCCCTTTTTTCCTATTTCTCAGACAACTCATAAATGAAAGTACTATTTTTTTAAATGATGCAAATTAACCATTAAATTTATCTTATATTCAGAGCTCAGTTAACTCATGCATAAATTATTCAAAATTAATTAAGTAAGGATTACTTAAGATCATGATGTGGGTGAACTCAGATTTTTAGTTTCTTCAAAAAGAAATGGAGCTTCGAATAACTAGTGAATTAGAATTCTAAAATTGAAAGGTATCTATATTTAAAGTTTAACGTAAAATCTTTACAAGCATTCATTTATTTTTTATTTTTATGGAAATAGTATTTATAAAACTGTGTATTGTGAAGGTTTAGAGTTTCGCTTGTGCTTTTTTATTGATTAAAAATAAGTATTATGCTTCATTTAAAATGGATATTTACAAATGTGAAAATTTATATATTATGCGTTTTAGTAATAAACATTACAAGGCGATTAGACTAAAAAAAGAAATTGTTAATATATTCGTGAGGTTCTATTGGAATTTCCAGATGTCAGTGGAATTGTCATGTTCACTCCTCCCCTAAATACTATTATTTTTATTTGTAGATTTTCAAAGGAAGTGTTCACTGTGCTGACAATAATAACGATATGTTTCAAAAATTACATTTACAATATTCAGAATAACTGCTACCTTACAAAGACCAATTTCTGTGTATACTCCGCTTCTAAAGATCTACTAAAAATCAATTCAGTCCACACTTTCATTTTTATAAAAAAAAAATATTTTTTCTCACCCCTTCATAACATGATAGTACACCACAACGACCCGAAAATCAATTCACTGTGTGACAGATTCCCTCTCTCTCTATATATATCCAGCTTATTCTCTACTTACTCACCCAATACATCCCTACTCAACCCCATCCCCTACCAGATGAAAGCATCCCTCTTCATTCAGTTCTCCCGAAGTTTCAGTCCCTCTCCCTTCGCAGTTTCTGCGCTGAGACTTCTTGTTGCATCGCGTAGTACAGAATTTATTCCCATCCACTGTGTTAAGGCCTTCTCTTGAGTTGTATTCACTTGCAATAAAGAAAATCAAAAATAAGAAACAGTAAACATGAAGAATGATAGAACTCTGCACTACAGATTACTAAAATTCTCACACCAATAATATCCTTATGGTAATTGTCTGATTCTATCTCCCTGCAATATACCAATTGCTCAGACATCATAGGCAACCGATAAGAATAGTCTTCCTCACTCCCCAGGAACCTCTCACCCTAGCATCAATTTTTTCTACCTTGCATCCAACTTTTGCCAAACATTTGTTCCCACCAATCAGAATGAACGCTCTTCCTTGCAAGGCAACACCATCGTATCCGCATCTGTCACTCCAGATATGGTATTGAGGGCAGCAATCGGACCGAATGCCCACAAATAATATCATAATCATTCGTTTCTACTTGCTGAATCACATGTTTTCTTTTTTTAAAACAAGTACAAAAATGGTCTAGGACTTCTAGCACTAGACTAAAGGATTCATTCTGGAAAACCTCAATTCATAGCATTCATATTTAGATTGTATAACTAAAGTTAATTAAAAGATAGTTGAAAGGAAACACAGAACTATTTATAATTTTTCATGAAGACTAATTCGTCAAATATGTTGTATGATTTGTTTCAAATACTGTAAATAATTTTTTAGTATAATTACAGATTAAAATAAATAAAAGTTATACATAAATAAGCTTATTTATTTATAATGTTAGATTTTGCTCTAATCTTATGCTTAGAAAGAAACAAATTATTTTTCTTTCTAACTTAAGGTTTAGAAAGAAACCCGTCGTTTAGTTCTAAATTTTCTTTCTAATCCATTGCTTAGAAAGAAAAGTCATCAGGGGATATTTTTTTTGAAAAAGTGAAACATTTTAAAGGTTCTGAATTCAAAATTTAGTTTGTAATTAGGAATTTTGCCGGCATGAGAGAGAGACAGAGCTTCCCTTCTTCAAACTTGCTAGGTAAGCGAAGTACTATCAAACTGAATTTCTTTGTCTCAACTAGAAAGAATAGCCTAACTACTTATAAAATAGTTTAAAGTTTTAAATTTTCTCAACATAAATCTTAGATGTGAAAATTCAATTTACGAAGAAGTTTAAAGAACAGCTTGTTGTAAATAAACCTATCTAATACTTAGAAACTTTTTTATACTTGATATTTATCTTAATAACTTCTTATAGTAACATACATTAAATTAACTTAACAGAAAAATATTTTGAATATAATTCATACACGCATTGTGAAAAACAAAGCATTATATATATCTTGCTCACCTTACCAAAAGGAAAAGAAAAATGAGTTCTACCTCAATAGTTACTCTTTTTATCTGAACTAGCTGAAAATGTTGAAATAGTTATCTTTTTAAAGTTATCTTTTTTTTTATCTTGGGTGCTCGAAATATTGAAGAATAAAAATAGGAGCTGTATGAAAAATATACCGAGTTGTGAACGATGTATTTGAGCTCACTTGAATTCGAATCTTTTCAGTTTTATTTCTTCATTATTCTATTCAGTGCATACCAAACCATTTTTTTTTTTAAAAAGGAAATAGTTTTGTTATGAAGGAGAAGAGAAGATACAGTTCCATATAAAAATTTAAACTCGTTTTCATCTTTCATACGTGAAATATGCATTTACCTTTTTCTTTTTGTGAAATGCTACTCAACCATTTTATTAAAGACGAGAGATCAAATCGAAAGCAGAATTTCTGGAAAGAAAATTTACATAAAATGGAAACACTTGTACTGAATTTACCTACATTCTGAAAGTTTATTTAAGTTTATTCTTGTGTAATATCACGTTTAAATAATTTTTTGGTCGAAAACTAGTTTTTATCGAGAGTTCTTAAACTAAATTTTCCCAGAAATGATACTTTCTGCTTTTTTTAATAATTCTACTATAAGAAAGCATGCATTTTCACAGATTAAAAAGAAAATTGCAAGAAATACTCCAATAGATTCGATTTAATAACTATATATATTGATAGATTATCTAACTTAATTGATATAGAAGACATAATTAAGTTTCTTAAAACTGTATATAGTAAATATTAATTAAATAATTTAATAAAATATGATAAATATATTATTGCTATTTAATTAGCATTCAATAACAATAACTCATAACTTTAATTTTTCATGATAACTATTATTATCAGCAATTGAAAGGACTACCACAAGGTGGGCCCTCAAGTAACTGCTTAGCTAATATCAATTTATGCAAAAAAGCAAATGAAAAAATTGTTAACCAAGTCAAGTTATTTATTTAAATACGTAGATGATTTAATTATTTTTGGTGCTAAAGTAGATTATGTTCCAAATTTGAATTGTAATCCACAACATTTGAAATTATTAAAAACGAGTTAGGATATTCATTCTGCAAACTTATTGGATCTTCAGTTAAAAGTTGAAAATAACTTGCTAAATAATTTTTTTTTGATAAAAGAAACTTTTTTGAGTTTCTTGTACTATTATGCAAAAATTTTTGCTGAAGAGGGAGGTTGAGGACATATAAAGAAATGCTTAACTTTAATTCACTGTCCCAAATCAGTGAAAGCTTTAAAAATCATAATGGTTATCCATTTTAGTTCAAAGAGACTATTTTCTTAATTGCTCCATATTTCAGGTTCTTGGTGATTTTTCAAATAATTTAGCCCCTATTTGTCTTAGGATTTATATATTAGTGCTAGAAATGTCTTCATATAGAAAAACTGAACAAAGTAATGCATGCATTTTCTGGACTCTCCAAAAAAAAAAAAAAAAAAAAAATGAAAGGGGGGCTGGGAAAGGAGACTTAAAATTAATGTTTAAAAGCTATAATAAATTTTGATCACGATTCACAATTCTTGTGATGATGCAAAATTTTATTTCAAAGTATATTTTTCTTTCTCAAAATGAGAATATTTAATTATGTGGGCATTTTTCACTAAATTTACTCTATTCATTCACTTGCAAATTTTACTGCTTATTCTTGACATATAGTTGCACGTATTAACGTGAGAGTTTTGAAATATTCCTAAAAAATTTTGGGGAGAGGCAAAAAAATGTCAATTTTCTATACATTTGAAAAGATAGTTAAATCATTTTATAAAAATACTAAACAGTGCATTTGTGAGAGTTCACTTCAATACCAATATAAAAGTTTTTTTTTTTATGCAGAAACAAAACTATGTGCAATAGATCTGAGAAAACGTTTATAAAAATGATTCATTCAACACTTTCAAAATAGAGAGTAATGACTTCACATAATATATATTCTACATTTTTTCCTGAGAAAATAAAATTCAAGCTAGGAGCTTTATTTAATTTTATTATAATTTCAGCTAAATAAACTTTTTCGGCCCCATTGTTTTTCCATTGCTCAAAAAAATACACAGTAACTATTATGAAAAACGTACCACGTTTTAAGCTGAAGGAACATCCAAGAAGAAAAAAATTTATATATTCTGATCCAATAAGCTATTATCTTAAACATCTCAACAAAAAAAAAGCGAAAAAAATTTTTTTTTTTGAAGTAGCTATTTAATAAGGAGAAAATACGTATTAATATTACGATTACAAATATATAAATAAAAAATTATTTTTACTTTGTATTTTCAATCATTGAGATTAATTTTGAGGAGTGAATAACAAACAATTAATCATTCACCAATTTAAAAAATTCACTCTTAATTAAAAAAAAAAATTTTAAATGTAATGCCGATTTGATTTAACTTTGCACAGATACCTAAAAAGCTAAATTGAAACAGACTAAATAATTATATTAACATATATGTCTTTGTAGGTCACTGCATGTATGTTTATTACGTTCAGATTATTAAATGATCCTAAAACACTTTATTATTCATCTAAGTAAATAATAATTTGAGTGAATTGGTCACCGACTTTTTACAAATATATTTTCTCCCTCAGCATTTTTCTTTATTGCAAGAAATCCTATTTATCTAAATTTTAGGGTGATTATACCATTATGTCTGTTTCTATAAATCTCTCTCTCTCTCTCAATTAGTCAATTTCTAACACAGTTACAGCATAAATTATTTCCCCGAAAACCTAAAATTTTTGGGTATTTAATCCTCTGAACTTTTATTGATGCAATTTATAAATGGTTACCTACTTCAAAATTTGATTCTTTTTATGGCGGAGGGGTTAATATTAACGTTGCACTACTCAGCTACACGAGGGCTTTTGGTGACAGACCTCGTAATTTTGAACCTTGGTCAAGTGACGAGGACGACACCTGAGCTGGCACCCTCCCTCTCCTAATTACCACACCAACGGGAGGACGTTTGAGCTCTCGACAGATTTAACGTGCGTCGCTTCCCTATACGGTGGGTTTTTAGTGGTACCGGGCTCGAAATGACATGCCAATCACGATCCGATGTCTTGACCACTTGGCTACCGCAGCCTTTCTTTTTATGGTAGCTTATTTGTTAGGAAATCGTTGCCAGCATTGTCGTTTCTCGAGTTCGAAAGTTGACACTGATGACCCGCCCAATAGAAGGGATGATGCACATTAATTCTGTCGACTCCGAGTTCCTGAACATGACCACTAGGCTACCGATCCCCATCTTTTTACTGAAGGGAAATTGTGTTCTAATAAAATTTGCTCGTGTGTAATAAGATTCAAATTCAAAAAAATACCAAATAGTATTTTACCACAAAATTAATAATTCCTATTTAGAACTAAGTGCTTTTACGAAACGTCTTTCAAATTCACAATAAATATTTTCCGGACGATAGAAAGTTCTTAAATTTTAATTCCAATACATATAAACGAGTTTTAATCGAAAACATGTTTTCAATTTCTAATTAAAGTTTTTCTCGAAAGCATGTGTTTACCATTTATCATTACAGTTTTTATTGAAAAGATGTTTTCTATTTATGGTTATATGTTTGCGTTTGAAATGAGTTTCTCAATTTTTGAAATAGAAGTATAAAAGAGCATTTATAGATACAATAGACTCTCATAATATACCGGTGCATCTATTTCCCTCCCGAAAACATTCTCCATTTTTTTTTCAAACACTCACTTTCAAACAGTCACAGAAAGAATGTGCATGTGGATATGAAATTCCGGTTTCAAGGCTCCGACTTTCCCTTTCTATAGAAAAAGTCCACTGAAAATCCACCTCAATTCTTAGATATGAAATTTTGAACATTTCATTGAAAAATTCCATTGTCAGCTTGTATTTTGATATTCTCGTGACCTAACATTTCCAGGAATATCTTATGAAGTTCGTTTTTATCGCCGGGAACATTCTACCTTTCTCTAAAAATGCGCCTAAACAAAAAACCCGTAAATACTTTTTTAGGTTATAGGTATTTGGAAACATTTTGGATAGGCTTGTAAAGTTTTTCTTCTTTATCGTGCGATATGGCAAATCCTCTTTTTTTATTGTGCCAAATCAAAATAAATAAACATGTTATTTATTGACTTGGACGATACAGAAAAGGTGAACAAAAACAATAATATTTTAAAAGATAATTTTATCTTATAAATCTATTCTTTTAAGAAGACAGTTTTTGTGTTTCTACGATGTAGAAAAAAAATGTTGAAATACAGATTGCAATGGTGTAAAAACTTTTTTTTAAATTCACTTTATGAAATTTACAATCCATTTTTTAAGCAATTTTGCAACAAACTGGCGATACGACATGATATGATGAAGTGTACTTGAATGCAAAAATGGTGTGTATTTGAATGTGAAATACACTACTTCATGCATTTTCTTAGGACTGTAACATATTTTTATAATAAATTTTTTTTCTGGTTACATTTATTCCCTTTATTTATTTTTTTGTTGAGGGATTACAATTTTGATTTTCCGAGAAAATCATTCTTAGAATAATTTTTTCAAAAGTTACATTTTTGGTTTGGTATCACGGATTCGTTTGCAGTACTATATCAATGCCTTCTGTTGTAAATTGTTTTTCTTAGTTGAACATATTTTATTTTTAATTCATTCGAATGGGTTTTTTATCTCCTTTAAAAAGTTTTTAACTTTCATTAATGTATGATTTCTTTTTTCACTGATAGCTTGATTCCCCTTTATTTGCATATTTGCTTAACTACTTTTCTTACATATTACTGTTTTTTACAGTGATGTGTGTTGATTTCTTCTATAGTTTATAATTTCTTATCCAGCTTTGACTTTTTTTAATTATATACATATTGTGCGCGCATGTCTGTTTTATAGTTTCATTAAATTTGAGCATATCTTATCTTTTTATAGATAGCTTTTTAATTTAAGTTAATAATTAAGTTTATTTTTCAGTTGTTTTTGTTGATTATTTCATGAATTGTGTTTTGAACTACTTCTTACAAATTTTTGTGTTTCAAGTTATTTCTTATTTATATTTTTGTGTTTTGCAGAAAAAGCATGTTAATTGCATAACGGAACACAGATATCTATCTTGCAAGGCCTAATCTTATTGAAACTACTTTTTTTACAGTATAAGAGACATTTATATAAAAATACTTTTATTCTTTCTGATGATTTCTATTAGTCCATCGGATGCTCTATTTCAGTTTAAACTATCCACGTTCTTTTTTGGCTTTGTTGTATAAGTATCAATAAAGCTTAAGGGAACCAGGACATGCTCGGAAGTGTAAAATGCCACAATTAAAACCCTTTGTTTATGAGACATATATCTTTTAAAATTTTCAGTAGAGCTTAGATATTTTATGTTCTTAATAAAGATAATTTAATTATTCTGTAGAACTACAAAAATAACTTTTTAGTTCAAAAGTTTTTTTTTCCTACTTAATTTAAGTAATACATAATTTTTGAGAACTCATAATACATACTTATGTTTAGGTACCATTTTTTAAAAAAGTATCTTTTTTTCATACAAAATATTTTTTACACATATATAAAACAATACACAAAAGACAGTGAACCTATTTTTTTAGTGAAAATTTAGTAAAGTTTCTTTAAAAAAATTATAAAACTTTGAAATTTGGAAAATTTCTATTTTTTTGCTTATTTTATGCATAAAACCATTTTTAAAAAGTTAGGCACTATTTTAATAGAAAAAAATTAGGTTCACTATATGCATAGGCATCTTGTATAGATGTATACAAAATCTGGAATCTTATAGTGGAATAGTTTTTTCTTAAAAATGTACCTAAATGCAAAAAAATATGCTTTTGAGAGTGAGAAAAAGTGAAAAAACTAAGGGTCAAAAAAGGCGTTGTCATTTGTTTACATTTTTATTTTTCATATTTTAGGGCTATTTTGTCGACAAACATATAAGTATCATACATTTTTAGGTTCAGAAAAATATGCACTATTTTTAGAACTAAAATTGAAAAATTGATTTTTAGAAAGTATATAATTTCCTGGTTCCCGTAAGAACTATCACTTCAATCTTTGGGGTGTATATCAAGTATTTTGCTTTCCCAACGTTGGGGATGAACTTTATGCTGACTTTTCAAGAGACAACAGCGGAAGAAATTTGTGTATAATTGGATACTTATCACTTATGAGGTTCTTGCATAGTCAGTTGCTTGTCGAGTTGTCACCAACCTGAACATTAGTGATGTTATCAATTTAATTTTGTTTCTGGTTTGCAATCATTCTGATGTTGAAGAAGTTTGAGCATAAAAGTTTGTCGGCAAAAAAGTACGTGAAGCTTAAGAACTAAGATAATGCATGAATATCTGTATACTTTAGAGAGCCACTTCTTCCTACTTCTATCTATGTTGTGCTACCATTTGATCTAAAAAGGCTTCTGCTGGGATACTTCCTTTCATTGAAAAAAAAAAAGATTATTGTGCATTTTTCATTCACTTTGGAAAATTCTGATTTCATCATTGTTACGAAGCAATAAGACAATTTTTCTAAAAGTATAAGAAGAAGTAAATGACATGAAATTCAATAAAGTTTCTAACAGATACAGATTGCGAGGACATTGCGAAGATAAGGCATCTATTTGTACCAACAAACAGTATAAACTGGACTATATATGGCGTGTATTTTACATGTCATGGAAAATCAATAAAAATTGTGTATAAAGAAACTCTCCTGAATTTATATATGAGATGCATCGTGAAACGACTTTCTTACATTTTCTTTTTTGATTTTTTCTCCTTGATCTGTCTTTTCGTCACATGGCACCATGGTTTGTTTTTGCTTTTCACAATCTTTTCTTCCTGTAGTGTTTTGGAGATCATATATACATACGCATTGTATATATATATATATTTTATAATTATTGAACAATGCATATATGATATACATTTCAACTATTCCCGTAGTTATTTATCATTGTATTGATCAATTTGTTTACTCTTTGAAAGTATATTTTTTAAAATTACTTCTTAGCAACACGGCTAGTGTTCGTTTGTCGGTATTGATCATGATTTAGTTCATCATAGGCGTGCTTACTTTATCCATTTCAGATAGTTCTTTAATTTTTGTTCACTAATTTAATTTTTTTTCTAGTTTATATTTAAGGTTATTTGTCCCTGTCGGCAGAACATTAACTTATAGTCGTCGTAAAAAATCTTGAACCTACTAATTTTTTATCCAAATTTTTGTGTTTGTCTATTTTTCAGTTCCTACTATTAGTTCACACTTCCCTATATATATTTATTTATATATCGTATGTGTTCAAATTTTCAATCGTTAATAAAATACTTTTTATTCATCCACTCAAGTTCAAAGCATTTTTAAAACTTGTGGTAGGTGACAGTTGATGTTAATACAGTTTTTTCAAATATTAGTTCATTAATTTTATTTAATTGATTTTTTTGTTTAAAAATATATATTTTAGTCGATATTATTCCTCTTGAGGGCAGCACCACTAGATAAAACAGCTTTTGTTAAATGTGCGATAAATATTTAACCTAACCTGAATAATCATATGCTAGTTAGACATCAGCATTCGTCTTTTACACAGAACTCCTTATTACTTTAAGATAAATTCTTACTTATTGTCCTTTACACTAAAAACGTAATTACAAATTTAATGTGGTTAAATTTTTTTTAATGTTTTAAAAGGTGTTTTGCACTTAATATTGTGATTCTGTCTTATGTATATACATATTTATATTAATTATAATTATTTAATAAAAAGCAACTAAAATATTTTTTTTGTTGACCTAAGTAGGAAGTGACTTTATTTATTTAATTTACTTATTCGTTATGAAATTATCATACAATCTTAATTATTTTTGTTGATTCTTGTGTATTTTTATGATGGTTTCAAACTTGTTACTAGTTCTGTAAAACATAAATATTTTTTGTAGTACAGTTGCCTAAACATAAAAATATGCTGTAAATACAATAAATATAACAAAATATAAAATAACATAATAAATGTAACAGAATAACACAAAAATGCCATTGAACATCAATATTTTACAGGAAAGCAACATTTACTTTAATTACAGCTCTAGATCTTTTCTCTCTGTATGAAATGCACCAAATTCACACATAACAGGTTCTTTCGTTAAGAAATGGTTCAAAGAAAATATTCAAGTTTCAGTTACATCACGTATTCCATTTCATTCCATTCACACTATTGTCATCGAATCATATCTCTGGTGATTATCTTTGGGCATGGTAAAATGGATTATTATTATCATGAAAAATTCATGACTGATCCCCAAATGGTATTCCACAGTTGGTAGCAAATTAATTAGTAGTATTTCAATACAACCACTGTTTTTCACTTTTCAGTTCCCAATGTGAAATCATCCAAAACCATGAAAAGTCATGCAGCTCCATAACGCAGCGTTTCTCAAACTGTGGGGGTGCACCCCCTTAGGGAGGCGTGATAAAGCTGAGAGGGGGGCGCGAGCATATTGGAAAGTCGAAAACAAAAGATCCTTTAAAAAATCCTTAATTTACTCAAAGTAAACAAACAAAATACATTCTGACATTATGAAAAATAAAATACACATTTACACTGATATAATACACATGAAAATATTTTATAGTTCTAAAGGTTCCATGCAAACTCATTCTAGTTCTAGGAGTTCCACGAAAACATCTTCTAGGTTCTAAGGGTTCCACGAAAACACCTTCAAGTTCTAAGGGTTCCGTGAGTTGAAAAAGTTTGAAGAGTTCTGTTCTTTATGAACAAAATTTAAGAATCAAAAATTTGTAATATATACTGTGCATGTGACAGCGTTTCTCTCTCTTTCTCAAACTGTGGGGTGAGCCTCCTGGGGAGGAGGTGATAAACCAACGTTTGGGGCATTAGCATATCAAAAAGTCGAAAATGAAAGATATTTTTTAAAAAAAATTATCAGTTTACTGAAAGGAAGCAAATCCAAATACATTCCGAAATAATAAAAAATAAAATACGCATTTACACAAATATAATACACTTATAAAAATGTATCAGATATACACAAAGAATTTGATAATTAATTTATCAATACTAAATTAAGAACGTTAAATAATTACTTGGGACCTCATGGGCTTGTCATACATAAAATTATATACAGAATTTAATGACAATTTGTACGGTTTATAATTAAAGCCGTATCGCAGCTTTAGCGTCAAAGCACATTATCATTGAATTCAATACATTGCTATTGTATAGAGAGGGAGACGAGGAAAATTATACATATCTATATATATGTATATGATTAAAAATTAGGTTGAAGATATTTAAAGTTTGAGAAGCGCTGGTGTATGGAATTATTTTTAACAACAGATAGTTTTCAAGACTCTTACATAATAAGACTCACGTGTTTCACTTTTTTTATAGGAAAATCATTTCTTCAATTAGTCTTATCGCTTTACAATATTCATTACTTGAAATTTTGTACACATAGATTGTCCTTTTTCCAATATTTTTCTGTCTGTGTGACGTGACTGATCTTGAGGTCTAAGAGATGGAGAAGATTTTTAAAAATAGTAACTGAAAAAGATGTATAAAAAAATATGGTTTGAAGTTTTATATTTCTCTTTTCTAAATCTTATGAGTTACAGGGAAAAGAAAGAGAGAATATTGATTAATCCCTAATTAAATGTGTTTATTAATATAATTTTAAAACAAATTAAGAGAAATTTATTTATTTTTAAATAAATAACCGGACATTAATATTATAAATGTCATTTAAATGAGAATTGAAATCTGCGATGGTATTTTGATTCCCAAAACTCGCGCGAGAATGCCATTTAGGGAGAAATATGAGGAGATTTCAATTTCGTGGTGTCCCTGAAAGTAGCTTTTCGTTGTGAGCGTTCATTCAGCTCAGTTTTCGTCGTTAACAAAGGGAGTGTAAAAGGAGACTCGCTACCAAAGATATAAGATAGAATGAGGTGGGTAGATTTCGCCCCCTCTTCTACTTTTGATTAAACTGGGTCAGCACCAATAAATCTGTTTACACCTGATTCCTGGTGCATTCATTCTTGTGATTCATTCTTCCCTTTCCCTCTGTTTTGGTCCCTTTCTTTTTTAAAATAATCCGAAGTGGTTCGTTAAAGCGTCACTAATCCATCCTCGCGTCACCCAGAAATGGTGCAATCTCATTCCTTGTGACAGTGCTTCTCAAACTCTCATTATTGGTGACACAATATTCAGTGAAACTTTTCATCACGCCCCCCCCCCCGCCCTCTTCCATTCAATAACAATGTATTGAATTCAATAATATTATAACTTGACGCTAAAGCTAAAATTCGACTTTAACCTTTTAAGTGCCACCAGCGTATATAAATGTCTAGAACAACCAAAGTATTAATATCCCCGGACGTATATATACGCCTTTCTGTTCATTGTTATCCATAAATTTATTCCGAAGTCTTTGGAATGCAATACAAATACCTTAACAGTTGTTTGCGAAGGATTTATTTATTTCAGAGGATTTGCTTATTTTATTCCTTTTCTTCTCTCCCGCCCCATACATCACATATGCACGATTTCCTGGAAAACGGTGGCATTGGGGAGTGAATCGCATAACTTTTATTCAGCAGTTAAAGGGATTTATTATAAAACGTACACATTATCAAGATAAGTGTTAATTTTTTATGTAAATTTATGTATAACAATACCCTGGGGCCACTACTAATTCTTATAAACATTGTTCTAAATTTAGTATTGTTAAATTAATTATAAAATGCACATTGTGCATTACTGATACATTTGCAAGTGTATTTATTATACCAGTGTAAATATGTATTTTATTTTATATTGTGTCAGAATGTATTTTGTTTGTTTATTTTCAGTAAATTAAATTTTCTTTAAAAATAATCATTTGTGTTCGACTTTTCAATATGCTCACACCAGCCTCCTCGTAGAGTTATCACGGCCCCCTAGCGGGGCGCGCCTCACAGCTTGAGAAACGCTGCCTTACGACCAAAAGACCACTCCTAAAAACTACTCTTCCATTTGCATCCTTGCTTTGAATTAATTCGCCTATTTGTAGTGCAACCTACTCCCAAATGGTATTAGCTCTTTTCTCTTTTACGGGGCCTTCCTTTTACACTTTTGGACTCAAGTAATACTTTAGATGTAGTAATCAAGTTTTTTTATTGCCCAATACATGGCCTCTTTCTGTTTTTTAATAAACACTTATTAATATAGAATTCTAGCTACTATTTTAGATAGTATTGTTTATCGTGCTTAATGTAGATGGATAAATTCATAATTTTAACCCTTTATCATCTGATAAGGACGTTATCTGAGTTGGCAACCACCTCATGCCAAAAAAAAAAGACTTTGGACGCCGACAGATTTTATTCGCCCTCTACTCGGCGCGTCCTCAGTGTTACCAGAAATCGAGCGAACTAGCCAGAGCAATGTGCACTGTGAAAAATATTCTCTAGCTAATTTAGGAAAGCCGCGAAGAATGGAAAAACGTGTAATGTAATTTACCAGGTATTTATATATATTAAATTGATATTATTTTTTTTTAGCATTCACATTGTAATTTTAATAAATTACAATGTGAAATGTAGAATTAAATTAATTTAACCCAAATGTACGAAGTGAGGGAATAAAGCAAAATTTTATTTTGTTAGCAAATCGCAGTTTTAAAAATGCTTCGAAACACTAGTTGTAATTTTCTTATTAGTTCATGTTTATTTTCTTGAATATTCTGTTTGACATGATGTCAAAGAAAATACAAACATATAAAGTGATATTCTCTTTTAAATATACAATCATCCCCCCCCCCTAAGAAACGCTTTCTAAAAACGATGTTACTTTTTGATGTATGCTATATCTGGAAGTTGAACGTATATTTTATCGGTCTCTCTCTATATTTTTCTTGGATTTGTAGTGTTACGTACTTGGAACGAAAACAGTCAAGCTTAAAATAAATTTATTTAACGCCAAGACCTTCCATCTTACATCATTTCCTTTTCTAATTCCTGTCCCCTTCAATAAGAGGCAATCTTTTTTTTTTTTGAAAACATGTGGTTTGTTAGGTGGATACATTAAATTATAGATAAAAAAGCTATTTTTCAAATGTAAGCATTATTATAAACCTTGAGCAAAATACATTTTTCCAGTACAATGATTTTAATAAATTAAAGAGACATTAACTAAGTTCAAATGCTGTTGGAGGGAGAAACTTAAAGTATAACTCGGTATTTGTCATAGAAATATTTTTGGAATTAACCATTTTTTCTAGAACTATCTTTATGATGGTTCCCTTTCACAATCCATTCAGAATCCTACATCAAATAGAAAGTCACAAATTATACCCCTGATATTGCAACATTAAGTAGAGTTCTGAAGGCACAAGGTTCAATTTTAATTTTTTATTTAACTTTGTTGCATGAACACTTGTATTTTGAGTCTATTTCTTGTTTCATAAATATTTTTAAGAATGCATAACATAAGTACAATTTTAATTTTTTTATTTAAATTGAAAAATAGTCATGTTTTATTTTTTTGTACTCCTTATTTTAATAAAAATTCTTAAAAGATACATATTTATGTGCACAGTTTTAATTTTTTATTTATATTGAAGGAACGGTTATATTTTAAGGGTTTTATTATTATGTCAATAAATATCTTTAAATGATGCATAATTAACATATAATAAAATTTTAAATAAGTATTTTTTATCTCTATTTCCTAATAATTCATGTATTGTCGTGGGAACCAAATTCAAATATTTCCTATTGCAGGGCACGCTGAATCATGTTTACCCCTGATCTACACATTCCCCAAGCCTCTACAAAACACCGGTAGCTGACGCATCGTTTTGTTGTTCAATAAACCTCCTCTCTTTCTTGGTTGCTCTTCCCACTCACTTCATAAAAGGAGATTAACCTACTTCCATGGTTGGCTCTTAATTTTACTTTATTCTAGGAAGATTATTATGATTTAAGAGAAGATGAACAATATCTTAGGACTGCTCAATCTATTTACCTTCAAGCATGAGACACAGTTTGATTTTTGCTGACTGTGTACAAATAACTTAGATAAATGCACAATATTTATAGAGATGATTTTTTTTTATGCATTTTCCGTCAACGTTAGGATATTTGACCATTGGTAAAGTATTTTTTGAAATCTTCATTTTCTGTAGAAACCTACATAACTTAACCATTGGACACATAAATAAAATATTTGTAAAATAAGTTGTTAGCTTGATTCAAATCAGCAGATTTCACACATGTAACAATTAGTAATAATACATGTAATTATAAAAATTTCCTTTTTGCCTGCCTGAGACTTTTTTTATGTTACAACATTTTGAAGTATATTTCTACTGCTAATGTTATAATTTGCTGCCATATTGATTTGTTATTTTTTGACAAATAGCGAAAGCTTCGTACAATTCTGCATGTAATGTATACATACTTTCAGGGAAAATAGTCCAAAGCAGAGTGGGGAAAAGAGTTTTTAAACTTCTCTCTTAAACGAGTTTCTTAAAGGTATTTCTATTTATAATTTTATCGGCATTGATTCAGTAATAAGATATTTTCTAAGAACTTTTGAAAAATATTTGAGAAATTTTCCCAAGTTTCTTTAGTATTCAGTCCATTTAAATTCAAAAATTTCTATCTTCATTTCTCTGATATCTACATCATAATTCACAATGAAGTTTTTTTTTTTTTGAATTTGTTCCTGATAAAGCCAAGTAACACATCCGAGGGTGCTCCCAGAAATACCCGACTCAACAAAGAAAACCCACAAATTTTGAAAAAAATATATATTTATTTTTCAACATAATCTCCTTTCAGCTCTATACACTTTTTCCAGCAATGTCCAATAAGTTCGATACCCTTTTTTATAATAAGAACTGTCTTGCTCCTCGAAATACCCATTAACTGCCGACATCCCTTCTTCATCGTTGGAAATTCTTTGACCACTAAGCCATTTTTTCAAGTATGGAAATAGAAAATCTGTGGGGGCTAAACCTGGTGAATAGGGTGGTTGAGGTAGCAATTCAAATTTTAATTTATTAATTTTAGCCATTGCAATAATGGATTTGTTAGAAGGTGCATTGCCTTGATGAAACAACACTTTCTTCTTAGCCAAATGTGGCCGTTTTTGCTTGATTTCTTCTCTCGAACATTGTAATAAGTTCGCGTAATACTCACTGTTAATAGTTTTTCCTTTTTCAAGATAGTCAGAGAAAATTATCCCATGCTCATCCCAAAAAACCGATGCCATGACGTTGCAGATGGGTCTTCGCCTTCTTTGGAACCTGTTCTCCCTTTTCAGTCCATTGTTTTGATTGTTCTTTTGTCTCGGTGTGAATTGATTTACCCATGTTTCATCCATGATTATCAAATGGCACAAATATTCTGCTTTGTTGCAGTGAATTTTTGCTAAAAACTCAATTTAAACATCTTCACGACTCTGTTTTGGCTCGAAAGTGTGAGCAAACGCGGCACCCATCTCGCACACAGCTTTCTCATATCCAAATTTTCAGATAATATGCGATGCACCACATTTTTGAAATGCTTACTATGTATGTCTGCTAGCTCGCGCACATTCAGTCGACGATCATTCAGTACCGCTTTTTGAATTTCCTTCGCCATTTCTGGAGTTGTCATCTCATTCGTTCGACCACCACAATGCTGTTCTTGGTATCTCGTACTGCCTTTTTTAAACTCTGCTACCCAAATTTTTACTGTTGTAATCGAAGGAGTAGACTCCCACACCCAAAGTAGAATTTTAGTTACATAAATTGAGAAAAATGGGCAATTCCGTTATTTACTAAGTGAGCTGATTGCTCTGAAGAAATCCAATATGATATTATGAGAAACTAAAATAAATCTAGGTCTTAAAACTTTTATGTGATGTACAAGTTTCAGCTCAACTGAAACTCTTGTTATATCATTGGGAATTAATTGATCACCAGTAACGTTTTAAAAGATTAGTTTTTGCCATTAATTTCTTCGTAGACAAGAGAAGACCTTTTCAGATCTTACTTTTGTAAATGTATTGTGTCTGAAAAATAAAAAATAGTAATAGTTTGATTAATTTCGATAGTGTTCAAATCAGAACAAATCAAATTCGTAAAAGCATTAAAAAAAATATTTAAAAAAATTTTGGTGATTAAAAATTTAAAATGTTACATCATAAATGTAATGAGATATATAAAGTGAAAACTTTAAAAATAAATTTAACGGCCATTTATAAGATATCCAGATAACTTTATTCGATATTATCTATAAGATATAAACATTATTGAAATATAATAGTTGTATACATATTATGCGCTTAGATGGCAGTTAGATCCTCGATTTGTACTCTATTTGACTTGGTAGTATAGCGTTACATTCACTGAGTCTGATTTATACAGTAGATCATGAAATGTTTTATTTACTTAGAGTGCATTCATGTGATGTTAAAATTAAACGTCAATAAATGATGTATATTAAAATGAGCATAATTATTAAACAAAACTCTCTATTAAGAATTTTCTGCTTCTGTAAATAAAAAAAAACTTTCATCAAAGCAATTAAATTTGTTTTATTATAAAATAGTTTTATTTAAAATAATTTATTAAAAAGCCTATTTCTTTAAGCCTGTTTCATTATTAAAAATTCACTTATTAAAAAAATCCATTTCATTTGTTTATTGGATGTATTAGATTCATTTCTTCCTGAATGTTGGAGACGCATTTATAAGCAAATTCAAACCTTTTGAAGGATAGTAATTACAAAGGAAGTAAGACTATAAAACATATAAAATGTTTTTAGATTATTTCGGATACCGAAACCTTTAAATGTTTCGCATAGCATGGGTTAATTTTAATATTGTAAGACCGGGATGGGCATTAACCGCCTTTACTAAGGGGTGACCGTCTTTACTAAGATACGCTTACTAAAAGAAACATATTTATGGTACACTAATGCCTACTAGAATTCAGAGAATCGGCTTTCCACAATCTATGAGACTGTGTTTACTTAAGCAAATGATTCAATAAATGTTTAGATGACACATGTACCTTCATTGGAAGCAAACGATGGCCCTTAATATGTTTGTTCACTGCCACTGTAGGGGGAAAATTCCCAACTCGCCGACTAAAGGGGAGAATAAATGTTGATGATCAGCTGCTCTTCCCGCGTTTGCACAAGATTGGGTTCTTGTGTTGATATATGTTTCGCCGACTCGGTAGCGAACAAATCAAGTACATACATCGGTTTCAGATTCACGGATTCACGTATGCTCTCTGCTCGCTGCATCGAATACTTCCACGGTCTAGCTGTCGCTCAGAATTGTTGAAGCATTCAACTGTACAATCTTGTGTTTCTTGAGTTTTTGTAGTAAAAATAGTATTCAGTCATATTTTTATAGAGGGGTATAATACTTAAAATAAGTGTAAAAAAAGATAAAAACATACAATTTTAATACAGAATGGTCACTCCCGCGTCACTGGGTGGACCGCAATACCTTAAAATCATTAGAAGTAGCTCTTACCCTCGAAAAGTCCGCCCACCCCTGTTGTAAAATATGTAATTTACTTTATTTAATTATGTTAAAATAAATTTCATTTCCATCACAGAATAATTCCTTTCATTAATCATCTAAAACTTTCATATTAGACAACTCTATTATTTTATAAACCTTGCCCTCAAAAAGTACAAACATATAAATCTCTTGTTGAACATTAGAAATATATGTGAAAATTTTTAACTAAACAAAAATATCAATGTTACTGACAAATCTTATTTCCCAAATTATGCTCAGATAAATTTCTCGTTTTTAAATTTCCCATGTTCTTTTATGAGAAATTATAGACATAGTATTTCAAAAATAATAAACATTTGTACCTGGTAATTACTAAGGGAATCAGACAATGAAAGGTATAAACATCATTATTTAATTATGGGACCATTTCATATATACATTTGTGTCTTAGAAATTAAACTATTTTATGATTTCATATGGAGTCATATACTATCTACCAATAAGTAATTGGACACCTATGAGAAGGTTTTAAATCAAATGGTCTCAATTCTTTTCTGTTAACCATTCTAGTGGACAACTAAACATAAATAACTCAGTGACACAACAGCCCATGAGGACCAAGGTCACTGCGTCCATCTTAGTAACGCGACCTTGGTATCTGAGATGCATGAGCAGTCTGACGAGAAACGCCAGTGTTTAGTTCTCAAGCAATCCCGGTTTTATTTATAGACTCACTAAAGGAATGAAAGGCTGTGTCAACCTTGACCAGCCTGGCATTTGAACCGTGGTCCTGGGGCGTGGAAGTACGAAACGCTACCATTCAGACACTGGGCTTCAGCAAATAAACATAATAAACTAAAAATAAATTAAGGTCAAAATATAAGGAAACAAAAAAAAATAACCTAGAACTATTAATAAAAATTTTAACAAACACTTTAAGTAATCACCATCAATAGGCTATAATAAACAAAATATTAAGAGTTCATACAAAAGACCTAAGCAGTTCAAGTATAAGAATTTCACACACTAAAACAAAGCACGAGGAAATGTTTGTGAACTCGTCACGTGATTCCGATTTTGCGGCCGCCTGTCTGTGTATTGAGCCCATAGTACCATATTTTTTTCTATTAATTTCTGTTCCGATTTAAAGCAGAATTTCTATGGATCGTCCATTGCGGCCTATATTTATAGTATGCAACTAACATTGAATCAAAATATTATAAGAATTTTTAACTGTCATATTTTAAACTTGATTAAAACGAAATTTATGAAACATTTGCACTTGACAGACATGTTGTTTTGCGCATTTATTACAGAAAATTTATTACAGATATCTAAAATCTCGAAATTTGAAATCTTCATTAAGAGTTTTATTAACATTTTTTCTCTTCAAATGAAAAACTGTCCTTTTAAATAGAAAGATAAACAAATTTTTTTTTTTAAATGGGCGTGTTTTTCAAACGAATAAGAAATTTAAAAAATTCAAAAACTTTCTTTTAAAACTTAAATCTATAGCTAATTATGGATATGAACAAGTTTAATATGTTTGTACTAAATAAGTTTTGTTCATTTTTGCATAAGAAATAAAGCATGTTTTATGTAATATAATATTATTATTTTTTTTTTATATTTCACATACGTGTGATGCACATTTTATTATTTTTCTTATTTTTTATACACAGAGGGAACAACAAAAGAAGACTTTTTCTCCCTCTTTAAAACATTTTAATCGGCTTTCCATTCAACGCTATAGCTCTGGCCATTCATTAGAAATAGCACTGTCTGAAAACCTTTTTGTCAGGATGATAGGTTCAAATTTTCAAATTGTTTTATAAAATTCCCAAAAGGCATGCTTTTGTATTGAATGATAATCTTCAAATATATATATATATATATAAATTGAATATATAGAATTCAAACATGTTTTAAATATTTTTTTTCCTGAGGGAGGATGTGGTATTAGTATTTGATTACTTCTAAAATATATGTAATCCAAGAAATACGGCTTTTTCTCCCTTTAGAGAAGAATTGGATACATCTTTACGCTTAACTATATTTAATTCAGTTTTACACTAAAGGTGTTATTCGTATCTTCAAAACTATAAAATAAGGCATAACTAAATCATATATATAGTCGAACCGCTTTTTAACGAAGTCTAAATCCCTAAAAAAGTTCGCTGTATGGAAAATTCGTTATTTAGATGTTCATCATTCAATATACTTTAGAAACCACATTAAACAAATTTAAATTCATAAATACTATATACATAAAAAAAGTAATTATTCACATCTTTTTGTGAATAATATTTATTTATTTTATATATCTTACCCATAAAATAAAAGGAAGAAAGTAAAACTGCAAAGAAAAAAAGACAAAAATATGTCGAGAAATACATTGTATTTTCAACATTAAGAAAATAAGTTTATATTATAATTAATGAATTTTGTGGACATTTTCTAATCTAAAGCATACAAGTAGTTTTAAACATAACATTATTTATAAATAGAAATTCTAGACATACATTAGCACGAATCCTTAAATTTATTTACTCATAAAATCTTAATTTGTTTGAAAAAAATGCTTTGTTTCATTACTCGCCTCGCATCCTTGCACTGCACTAAAAATTCCTTCACAAAAGAAAAAGTTCAATTTATAGAAAATGCACTTCTCTATCGGGAGATTATTTTACGAAGAAATCGTGAAATGTTCTTAGTTCCAGGAAAAAGATAGCTATATAGAAAAATTCGCATAAAAGAGGTTCGTAATATGGTAGTTCTACTGTATTTCATCGCAGTGAAAACCAAATTTATCTTTGATATACTTGAAACTCTCCCTGCGAAATTCAACTCTGTACACACATCTTTTATAAATAAATCAAAATAAGTAGAGATAATTTTGTGAAATCTCAGTTTTTATTGAAAAATGATATTCATGTTTACAACTTCCAACACATATTTTAATCTTTTATTTATTTTTGAGTTGTTAATCATTTTTTTTTTTAGTATTTTAAATATCTTTATCGAAATATTTGTAATTGTTACTTTTTAATTAATTTGAGAAAAATGCTATTTTTTTTTCATTTTCTTATAACTAAATAGAAATTTTGACGCTATTTGATTAAGAAATGAAGTCTGGAAGAAAAACATTGCTCGTGAAAAGAAGTAAAACTGTTTTAAATCTTAATAGCACAATTTGTTTAAGAAATATGAAAGTTGGAAATAATTATAGATCTCGTGCTCTATCGTTTCAGCAAACTTGTTTCAAAGTACATTCCAAATGTCAGTGCAGAACAGTTTATGTTGTAATATGATTAAAAGTCTAAACACTTATGCAAAAATGCGAATTAAATTTGTTTAAAAAAATGCCCCGTAAAATAAAAGTAATAATAAATAAATGATCAGAATGAACGATAATAAAAAAAATGGTCTGTTAATTGTTTCATTTTTTTGTGTGGAAAAATCAAGTTTACAGAGGGCAAAATACGAGGTAGAAATTTCTAACAAATAAACCATCTAATTAATAATAAAACACTAAAAGCGTCTTGTATGAATAAACTGCCTCAAAAAAAACACTAAAGGGCAATACTAATATTAAATTCAAAGTATAGATTATTTATATTGACACCCTTTCCATAAACCAACAGCTTTTTAGTTTTTAGCATAAAGATTACATCTCAGCACTTTCGTCTCCTTTTTCTTGAAAGTATATTCACTCTTTCTCCCTCCCCCGAAAAAAGAAGCCTGTGTCCATTTGTGTTTAAAATATACAATACAAGTATTAATTACCCGTAAACATTTACCTTTGCATGCTAGCGCCACTGCTTGGCGATCTGTAGACTTTAAAATAACTTTTATAAATTGTAAAATAATAATAGCAACACATAATGTAGCCGCAGAAATTATTTGTTTCAACTCTAATGCTTGTTGTGAAAAGATCTCAGTTTGGTCAAAAGACTGCATGTCGGAAGTCCCATCAATATATATATATATATATATAATATATATATATATATAATATATATATATTATATATATATATTATATATATATAACTCCTATATTTGATTATTATCCAACCTACCTGAAACTATTCAAACCAATTGCAATATAGAGTCAGCAAATTTCCTTGATCTAGAATTAAAAGTTGAAAATAATATGCTAAAAAGTAATATTTTTGATAAAAGAGACTCTTTTGATTTTAATGTTATAAAAATGCCATATTGGAATAGTACCCTTCACATTTCAATTTTAGAAATATCATTTTAAACTATATAAAAAGAAATAATGATTTAGTATCTGAAGAAGTATTGAGAATTAATAATTATAAAAAATTCTTTCAAAGTTGCCTAGACTATAACTATCCAGCTAATTTTATTTATAAATATATGTCATCAAAGTTATAGCTATTTAATTATTTTTATTTTAAGTATTCATTTCTATTTATTTTATAGTATATAATTTTATTGTTATATTTCTTAATATATTTAGTCTATAGTATATAATATTCTTGATATATGCTTATATTAAGTTTAGTTACTATAAATATACATAGATGGCGCCTTTATTCTTAGTATTGCTGTGTTTTTTTGATGCAGTGAGTCAGTTCATTGTGGAATCTGTATACATCGGGTAAGATTAGAGTTTCTTTGCTCATTTACATTATTGTTAATTATGGTTATATTCATTATTAACCTCTCTTGCAAATATTTTTGTTTATACATATTTATATTTGTCTATTTCTTCCGGATTCCTATGGTAATTTAATATTGCAATTTCTATTCTATTGCTTTATATTCACCCACGTGGGTTTTAGGCTTTTGCCTTAGTTTATACGGGAAAACTACTATGTAGAAACAATTTCTGCTGCAGGAGAAGGTTGAGATCTCAAAAAACAATGTTTAATCCTGTTTCACTGTCCTAAACCAGTGACAGCTTGAGAAATCATAATAGTTTTCCCCGCTAGATACATTTTTTGGTTTGTCATGGTTCCATGTTCTTGGTTCTTCCGGTCTGATCTTAGAATGCTTGGGATTTATTAGTCTTCTTTTGAATTATTTACTGCTATATTATATATATATATATATATATATATATATATA
>BMAO01032615.1:0-15882 GCA_019973975.1 Trichonephila clavata | reverse complement strand
CCTCGTGTAGCTTCTAAATGCCATGTTAATAATCAAACAATTAACGCTAATTTTGAACATTATGTCAACTATTCAGCAGAAATCAGTTTTTTTATAGTCATCCATTTTTTCCCCTAATTAACAATTCTTATAGTGTAAATATGAGTAAAAAGAATTTTTTTATTTTGCATTAGTTATAGTTCTTTAAATAAATACAAAAATATATTTTATATATTCTATTTTCTGTAATATTTGTTCGTATACGTTTTTCTTAAAAATATTGACATGAATACAAAATATTAATGATTATACATTCTTTTTGACGCCAAATTGTGTATTAACACTGCAAAATGTATACTTATCAGGTATATTGTCCCCGATAAAATTGTATGCATGTGCGTTCTAGATCAGGGGTGGCCAACCCGCGGTCCGCCTTGAATAATTTTGTGGCTCACGAGATTCAAAACAACTATACAAAATGTGAACATTTTGTGCAGTATTTTTGTTTTTAGTATAAAGTGTTTGTAACAAATAAACCCCATAACTGTTTCTATTTTATCACGTTGCCTCTGTTTTAATACAACAAATGTTTGCAATGGATCCAAATCTAATATAAAGATATTTTAGTTTTTTCATTTTGGGCCCGCGGGATTAGAATGTTTTCAGAAATGCCCGCCAAGTCATTTAGGTTGGCCACTCCTGTTCTAGATGATTCTTTAATACAAATATGGTCAACTGATTGCAACACGACAATAATGAAAACAAATGTTGAATAGATACATAGTAATATTATGTATTTTTACTAGCTGGTACACCCGGAGTGAATAAAAAAATTAAAGCACGGGTGAATAAAAAAATTAAACAATACAGGTTGAAGGATAAAGAAGTTTTTAATGAGTTAATTTGCGTGAATTTCAAATTAAACAAAAAAAAAAGCTTTTTGCATATTTTCAACTGAACAAAAAACCATATTTGTTAAATTTAAAGTCTGAAGGTCCAATAGCTGATAAAAAGGATTTTTTTTAACACCCCGAAACACTCTTGTGGGTCGATTTTTGAAAACAGCTTCCTAAATTAATCTGTTTTCAGCAAAAGTAGCATATTGTTACAAATTTTGTATAATGAGCGCTTAAAATAGTGTAAATATTTATATCTGGATGTGTAATACGACGATATTACTTTCTGTTGCATGTATTTTGTTAACATTGTAATATTCGCAAGCAAGTTTTTACTTTATAATGTCGATAGAGCCAAGTTGGAACCATTTTCGGCGACCACGTTGACAACTTGGCGATTGATTGAATGGTTCAGAAGTTGCTTTGCTGTAGCGCCACATGGCGGGGAGCTGCAACAAAGAGGATAGCACAAAAACCTTCTCCACAAAAAATACATATGCATGCTAATTTTCATAGTGATCGGTTGAACGGTGTGTTGGAGTGAAGCGATTTCATATATACAAACATCCATCTATATACATAGATATAATACCGTTAGAAAATTAAAAGTGAATTATAATATATTTCTCAATTTTGAACATCAAAAAATCAAACATGTCTTATACTTAGATTTGATTATGATTGCTAGGTTTCAATTGTAAATTTGGTTACAGGGATTGAGCGATTCCAAATGAGATCAATTAAGGAAGTTTGAAAAAATCAAATATTTCGGAACTCTTAAAAATTAGTTTACAATTTGACTTATAAGATTTTATTAAAATTAATGAATCTAGATCTTTAAGAAAATAACTAAGGCCACACTATATTAGCTTCCACTCATAACTTTTCAAATTTTCCAAATTAAAGTATATCTCATTAATCAATAACAAATAAGAATGAACAATGGACTTAATTCATGACGGTCACAGGATAAATGTTATCACGTGATCTCTATAGAATTCAAAACTGACATTAAATTTGTTCCAGTAAAATTTAAATAAAATTTCAAATTCTATAATTGGGTAAAACTGTTCAAATATTTAGAAAATTTCATCAAAATGTTTCAAGAATGAAAAAAAAATCCTATATTAGGCGTGTACTTTACTTACTAACGATCGTTATTATTGTTGACAAATGCGCACTTTTTTAATAAAAATTTCTGAAAAATTCAAAAGTTGGCAACAGTGAAGCCCATGAACTCATTGGCTGGAATCACGTGATTGTAGCTATGTGTCTATGACGTCATATGAATTTAGCCCATTCAAAAAGAAAGTTGCTGGAAAATAGATAACGCTGGAGCTGAGCACTATGTTAAATTAAATAAAATTAAAAACGCTATTTGAAATGATAAAAAGTAGTTTTGTTCAAGTAATTAATTCTATGCGAATATTAATTAATTTGAGTTAAACTGAGTTTTTTAGTTGGTACTTAAAAAACTTTATTATATTCTGTCCTTTTTTTACCACGAATTTTCAGCATTTTGAGCTATTTACCTAATCAAAGAATTGAGTTTCAATTATAATTAGAGCTTAACACACACACATGCAAGTGCTTTTTTGCACCTACATATACAATATTTACATTGTCGAACATGATAGAAAAATAAAATCCGTATGTGTTAATACAGACATCTTTTATTAGAAACTAAAATATAAAATACTCAAATCTCATGATATTTTATAAGGTTATTTGAGGACAAATATTAGAAAGAAAAAAACCGAATAGATCAGACAAAAATAATTTGTTTTATAGACCCGGTCGATTCTACGAAAGAGAACTATACATTGAGAACATAAACTAATGCACATGTAGAAGAACATCTGATTCTGCCTTAGATGGAATTTAGAAACACTTGCCTATTCAGTTAGTCTAGCTCAATAAAAATTCCAAGTTTATATTCTAATCTTTTTCTTTTACGTAAATGTTAAGAATTTCATTTATTTCCTGTCAATATCTTTTTAAAAAATGGTTTTATCGTATATAATGTTATATCTGTTTCAATAAAATAAGTTTGAAAATAGTAGAGGACAATATATTTAGATAACATCTGCATTTTTAAAATTAAATAAATTATTAATTTCATAATAATATTTGTTGAGAAGTATTAAACACATCTTTTTGGATATGATAACTGAAAAACATTAGCATTCAAAATAAAAAAAAAGATTGTACGATTAATCGAATTTTCGAAAAGTATTGAATGAAAGAAAAAACTAATGCTTCCAAAAAAAAAGAAAGAAAGAAAAGTCTTAGGGTTAATTAAGCAACTGTACTCACAAGTGTGGGACTGTTAATTTACAGAGATCTTTACACCAATTTCCATGCTTTGTTCGTTCGCACAACTCGACAACTTTCTCGGGTTTTTTGTGCAATATTTGATGAAACTCAAAATTAAACATTTTAAGATGTGTTACCACCATTGTTTGAATAAAGATTTGAAGTGGAAAATCATTGGAGACTCGAAGCAAGGCAGATTGATAGAGACTTTAATATCACGCCCAGTATTGTATACAACTTATGTAGACAGTTAAATGAGTCTAGGTCCGCGTAGAGAGAAGGTGTAGGCTAAGTCATCATGTCGACAGCTAATGAATACCAAAATTTGGTATTACAATGAGATGTAACAGGAGATTACACAACTTCTTGGTTGCCTCAAGAATTTCATTAGAACTTATGCTTCAGTACTATTTCCAGAACATTGGCACAATAGCAGGGATCAGTAGGAAAATATTCTATTTATGGAGGAGTCCAGGCTCAGCATAACCATTAATTTTCGATATACAGTCAAACCCCGATTTACCGAACCCTTATTTAACGAATTTTTCTCTTTCCCCGATTCAAGCGAAGGCAAGCTTTCCTATTAAAAATAATATAAACCCCGAATTAGCGAATTATTTCAACAGCCGAAATTTTTTTCATTAGCTTGGATTCGAAAAAAAATTTTGATTTGTTGTTAAATGACATATTTTTTTTTGTCCATAACAGAAAAGGACTTTTCTTGTAAGCAGCAAATTTCATCGAGAAAGGGAGCAGCCTATTATTAGACTTTACAGGTGCAGATGAGCCATAAGTGTAACCTACAGAGTGAGATTTGAATATAACAGTAAAAGTCTTTTTTTATCTCATACAACTTCCCAATGCAGGGGATACTTTAAGAGATTTTACCATTTGTGCTCTGTTTTTGAGAGAAGAGGTATTTATTATACGTACGTATTTGTGCCAATACGTAGCGATTCTGATGCAGAAAATAACAATGAAACTCCTATAGAAAATGTTACACTTTCTAATATTTTACATTGCTTGAAAACTGTGAAAACAATACCTCGTGCAGCAGGATGTAAACGACGCAGTATTTTCTTCTCTATAAAGTCGGAGGAAAAAATTTTTCGAGTCAGGAATCAAAAAAAATTATTAAGCGTCTATTAGTCAGCATTTTAAAATTTGCAATTAATTGGTATCTAATAATTCACGAATGATATTTTAAGCTCTGAATAAAAAGTGTGCATTTTGTATTGTAAACATAATTCCTTAGAGTTTTTGAGATTATTATAGAATTTCCAAAAGGTAAGTGAAAAAAAACCTGTATTTTCTTGGAACCCAATATTACGAATAACCCCAAATTAACGAGTAAAATGTTCTGTCTCGAGGAATTCATTAAATCGGTGTTCGACTGTATTTTAATCTCTGGAGAGGCCCACTACATGTCCTGTAAAATCCGAGAAAGAAACCGGTATAGCAAAGGAGGCTGATGTTCTGCATCGGTATCAAGTCTTTGACAGAGGCTTTATATAACTGTAAGGTAAAGAGATGACATTTTGGGACTTATGCTCCTGACCCCTTCTCCTCCTTCTCTCTCTTTTTTTATGAATGACAACTTTCAACAAAATAGGATTCCTCTGACTAATGAATACTTAAAAAGTGAGAGTATTTACCGGGTGAATTGACAGTCATAATTTCAAAACCTGTACATCATTTTTAGGATGCTCTTAGAAGACAACTGCAACTCATCTTCTCACTCCCAGAGCAACTGTTTTAGTAAAAGCAGATACCACTTCAGGTTGGTAAATGCTTACCGAAAGTGGAATTTTGGAACCAAAACTAAAAGTTCTTTTTGATCTCCTTTTTTTTTGAAGAAATATTTGTTGAAGTTTAATGTATTTTAATATTTTATTTAAACGCTACAAGAAAAGCTCCACTCCTTATTCTGGTTGCTGCGTAAAAAGAGTCAAAACTGCCAAGCATAAGGCATTCGCCCAACAAATGAACAACGCTCACAAAATGAAGGCGTCTGTATCCTAAGTAAACAAGCAACTGACATTCTCGAGCTGTTTGCGCGGGAAAATACCATTACACGCGCACATTGAAAATCTCTAGCCAAATGCGATGAAAATTATTGCATTGACCAAGCTTCATTGGTAATTATTTATATTACCCTGTAAATGTAATAAATTCTGATAAATTCACTTTAAACCGTTTTAGTTGATTATTATGAATGATTTTCGGTGATTATTAGTAACTGATAAAGTGGTAAATACCATTTTGACCGTACAATATATATATATAAATTGATTAAATTTCAATTATTGATTATTGCCTGAATTATATGACGAAGAAAAACATAAGTTATATAATTTTTTAAATTAGGTAAAAGATTTCCGCTTACTGCGTAGAAATAAGGTATCTACCGCGTTGGTAACGTGGTTTTGCAAAAGTGTATTAGTGAATATTTTTTTAATATTTAGTGTCACTCGAATTAGAATATACACATAAAATTGCTTCAAAGAATATTATTATAGTAAAAAATTATTCCAATGCAATTTTTTTGGCTAACAAATAAAAAAAAAGAAAAATGACAAATTTTCGAGAACATTCTCCTTTTATGGAAATGTTTCAACAATAATAATATTTTGCCTATATATAGCTAAGATTTCTCTACACAGTCTGAAATAGGATTTTTGAAAAATTCATATAATATATTCCGAGTTACTATCAATTAAAATTATAACTGAAGTTTTTTGTTAAAATTTCTCTGATGTATTAAATACATGAATAAATCCACTTCTAAAACTATGCTTTCAAAAATCCTAGTTCAGGCTCTGTACAGAAGTCTTAAGTCAGTGGCACACAAAGGGGAATGGATGAGCCCCCAAGCTTCTGATTTGTTTTTTTGATGGATTATTATCCTATGTGTATATATATTACGTACAATTTAAATAAGTACTTCTTTATTAATAATTTATTTTATTGATTAATTTTCATGATTTCTTCAAAATTTATTTTTTACTGTTTTTTGTTCTCGTCAATTAATTAAATGAAAAGATATACACTCATGTCCATAAATTAAGGATAATTCAGAATCACACAGAAATTGAACTCTAAAATAAAAATTTCACCTGTAGAATTATCACACACATCTTGAAGAAGAATATGCAAATTACAGGAAACCACCAGATGGCGCGGATAGTACGTCACAATGACGAGAGTGTAAGAGAGGGGTATATAAGGAATGGTGGCAAAGAAGTAAAATTGTTCACAAGCGCTTTAAAAGCCTTTCAGTGCAATAACCGCATAGTTATGGCACAAAGGAAGCATTTGATGATTTTTTACGTGGTAGAATTATCGGACGACTGGAATGTGGACGTACCCAGCTGGAAGTATCCGAGGAACTTGGAATCGCCCAGAGTGTCATCTCCAGGCTTTGGCAACGATTCCAAGATGATGGTAATGTGAGTAGATGTTACAGCACAGGTCGCCCCGAGTTACAACGCCGAATGAGGACCGGTATTTGCAGTTACTGCCAAAGAAACAGACGGAGCACAGCATCAGACCTATCTCGTCAGCTCTCTTCAGCTACCGGTACGACAGTTTCAAGGCAGACTGTGTACAGACGCTTAGGGCACATTGGTCTATATGCTCGTAGGCCTGTCAGATGTGTTCCCCTTACCGCAACTCACTGTCGCCTGCGATTAACCTGGAGTAGAGAGCATGCATTGTGGACACCGCAACAGTGGTCTTGTGTGATGTTTTCCGACGAGTCCAGGTTTAGTTTGCAGTCTGATTCTCGCCGGACTTTCATATGGAGAGCGCCAGGTACCCGTTACCACCAAGAGAACACCATTGAACGACACCGTTACGGTGGTGCAGGATGGCTCGTTTGGGGAGGAATTATTCTTGGTTCCAGAACTGACCTGCATGTTCAGAGTGTAACGATGACAGGCCACATCTATCGGGATGTCATTCTGGAACAACATGTACGTTTGTTTCGGGGCGCCATGGGTGCTGAATTTCTGTTTATGGATGACAACGCCCGTCCTCACCGTGCAAACATTGTAGACGAATGCCTTCAATCGGAGGATATCACCCGTATGGATTGGCCAGCATACTCACCGGACTTGAATCCAATAGAGCATGTGTGGGATATGCTTGGCCGACGAATTGCAGCCCGTCAACCCCCTCCCACCTGTCTACCGGAACTTCGGAGGGCATTGCTTGATGAGTGGTGTAATATTCCCCAAGATCAGATTGATAATTTGATACTCAGCATGCGTAGGCGTTGTAAGGCCTGTATTGCATCGTCCGGGAGACATATTCCGTATTAACCATCATACTAACCATGTTATACTGTTTTTTGTAAATAGGTTCTTTTTTAAATTTGCTCCAGGGAGTAAAAATCGCAATTTTTTATTAATTATGTCAAACATATAGCATCCTTTTTGCTCTTTACCTTTTGTTTAATAAATAGACTTTACAAATAAGTCAAATTTGTTTTGCTTCTTCTCTTTTCTTTGCCTGAACTTCATAATCCTTAATTTATGGACATGAGTGTACACTTGCCTCCGAAAGTCTGCGTACAGGCGATCATCTTTCATATTCATGCAAAAATGGCTAATTAAATGAAGTCTTTCAGAATCAATACTATTTATTATTGATACATCTAACGTCGTTAATTCAAATAGAATAAGCAACAATCACCTGAATATTATATAAACTAATACAAATATTTATAACTTCAGAACACACAAATCGTCTGCGTCAAAAGTCTGCGTACACTGGAAAAAACCTTTATAATGGATTGTAATTAAAAGTTAATACTTTTTAAGCTATTCCGTTCTTTCTATAACTCTCTCATCATATTTGACAGGGATTTAACTAGCATAGTTGCCTCATCTGTGATATTTTGTTCCATTCTTCTACTATGACAGATTTGAGCATTTCCATGGATGTTATTAAGTTTTCCACGATTATTCACTCGAGTAAATCCAATAAATGCTGTATTGCGCTTAGGTCTGGGGACTAGGATGGCCTGCGGGTGGTTTGGGACATGATAGAACAGCCACGGCTTCACAATGGGAGCCATTTGCTCGGTATCTTTATGCCGCCGAAAGAAAAATCATCACTTACCGCAAGTTTCTCGGCACTTTCCTTGATATTTTACTTAAATAAGTTAAAATAATCAATTTTGTACATTGTTGATTCAATAAATACCGGATTACTAGCCGAAAGACTTCCAATGCACCCCCTAAGATTATGCCTCCTTCTTCTCCATGTTTGATAGTCGAAAAAGGACTCTCTTTTTTTAAGATCTGTCCAGGAATTTTTGCAGGCATACTTTTGTTCTTTTTGATGCCAAATTACAAAAAAATACTTTCAATTGAATATATTACATTTTTCGAATAATTATGTGTCCTATTTAGATGTTTTTTGGCAAAGGTCATTCTTTTAGCTCTTTTCACTCGAGAGATGCATGGTTTCTTGAGTGCAACTTGGCTATAATAGTCATCCTTTTCAGTTCCTTTCAAATTGTGGTTAAAGTCACATTTTTTGCAATATCTCAGCCGTACTTTTAGCTATTTGTGAAGCTTATAGTCTTGGATTTATTTTTAAGCTAGATTCTGGACGTGACACTGCAGACGGGCGCCCGGATCTTGAACTTGGCGTGGACGTCAAAATTTAGTTGATTTGTAGTTTATGAGCACTTTTTGAATCAATGAATGTCTCATATCAACAGTTTCAGCAATTTCTTTAAAAATGTCCCCCTTTTCAGAAGATTTCTGATGATTTTTCTTTCAATAATATATCGATCTCTATTCTAACGCCTACCTTGGAACCACAAAAGTATTCAAATCTCAGATCCTAAATAAATCGTAAAATAAGCTTATAATTACTTAAAAACATAATTTAGTGCAATTATTTTACACTGAATGGTATTTTATAAAGGTTATATTTTGTAAGTGTACGCATACTTTTGGCGCGGATGGTTGGTGATTATTTGGTGGTCATCCTTGTTTTTTCTTGTTAAGGTGAAATTTGTTGCTGCTGTTTGAATAAGGAAATTTTGAAGAATCCCTTACAGTAATATTGATTTTCTAAAGCGAGATTTTAATAGTATTTATAGCAAAAACACGAAAGATCATTGCCTGTACGCAGACTTTCGGAGGCAAGTGTATGTTTGATGGCGTAATGGGGAGTATGAAGCGAGAATAGAGAGTGGACTTCGATCCTAGACCCCCCCCCCCTTTGAAAAATTCTTGAGTTCGATTCTGGTCTTAGCTATATATAGGCCAAATATTTTTATTGAAGAAGCATTTTCCATTAAAAGAAATTGTTTTGAAAGTATTTAATTTTTTCTTCATTTTGCACCAAAAATTACATTTGAATATTTTTTTTTACTGTGAAATTAATCTTAAAACTATTTTATATGTATATTCTGATTCAGGTGACACTAAATATAAAAATAAATGCTCATTTATACGCTTTTTCAAAACCACCGTTTCTAACATAGTCTCGGATACAGTAAGTTAATTATAGAACAGTTTTAAAGAATGTTTAGAAGAGACAGAACGCAAAGGTTAAAGCTGAATAAATTAAAGTATTTTTAGATGAGAATCGTGTGTAAAATACAGTTTATTTTAAAAAGAATGAAATGACTAATCCTCCATTGCAAGTTTTGGACCACGTATTCTGAACCACATAAGGTAATGAACAAATAAGGTCTGTGGCTATTTTGGCGCCATTGTTTTGTTGATACAGATGCTTGAACGACCTGAGAATGCTCGCAAAAAAAGGGGGAAGTGATTCAACCGTTATAGAATGAAGAAGTCGTAATGAGTATTCAGCTCTCTAATGCTATAATTAAAATGTATTTTTAGTAGCATAGTGTGTTCTGCACTAGAAATTTTTCTTTTCTTGAAATGACAATAACAGAGAGAAATTAATGATTTTTTTATTTAAATATCTGGAATCTTTCTAAACTTCATTGTGAAAAAAGTTCACGAATTATGGTGAAATTCAAATATACTTCTCGAAGAAGAGTTTAAAAAAAAAAAAAATGTATATATAATCAAATAAACTACTTTTTGCTATTGATCATTTTGTTAAAATCCTGAAAAAAAGCGTTGCATATTAGACATTATTATACTGTATACATTATTACGTAAACATTGCGATTTGTTAATGAATAGTTTTGCAGCACTTTTTAAACTACTCGTGTGAATTACTTTAAATTAACACAGAAATAAGAATAGATTGTTTGCCAAGGATAACGGAGAGATTTATAATAATTTGTAAGCAAACCCGGCGAAAATATTTTACAATTAGTAAAAAAATATCAATATTTCACCATTGAAAGTTGTAGAAAAAGTTACTTAAAAAGACAAAAATTTGAATGATGTCCTTTTATCGTTTTATATAAAATTGAACGTCTATTAGCCTTTTTTCATTGAAATCAATTTCCTACTCCAAAATTAATCGAAATAAAATAATAAAAACTCTCAATAATATCCCTTATTATTATTTTTTCAAAAGATTTTCTATTATTTTTTTAAAAAAGAAACTAAATAAAAACCATCCAATTTAGCTTGATTTCTTAGGCATTGAACCTAATTGTTAATAGCATTTCAAGTAAATTTTATCAAGATTATTTTCAACAATACAGGGTGAGTAAAAGTAATATTACCAAGGCACTATAAAGCTGCACAAGTTCTATTGGCGATGGACCTTGTAATTTTGAACCTCGGTCAAGTGACAACGGAGCTAGACACCACACCTGAGCTGGCTACACAGGCAGTACCACCGGAACGACACCACTCAGCTGTACGAATTCGTGCCCCCTTAACCACTAGTCCATCACGACCCCTGTAAGATTACATGATAATTTTGAATGAATAATAAATCGAATAAAAGTAATATGCGTTTTCAACATTGGCGTAGCTAGTCCTGAATGAGCCCTGTATCAAAATTCCTTGGAAGCATTTTTGGAAGCTTCTTACAATTTTTTACTCACACATGGGCCTCTGTTGCTTGGGGGCCCCGTATCATTGATACGGTGGTAACTACGCCCTGGTTTTCAAAGACTTTTCAGGAAATTGTCAACCTTAAAAAAATTTCAAGCGTGATGGGACCAAATTTTCATCCACATGATATGTTTTCTCTCTGTGTGTCGTGTTTTCTAATGCAAAACTGATTCTACTGTGAAATTAGAGTCGGATTCTTAGAGCTCTAGGGAGCTCGGCTAAAATAATTTTTATACATCCTGCCTATTTTACTATTTACTAATTCCAGTTTTTGAATGCATAGTAACAAAACAAATTAATTTGATGCATTTATAACTATTTAGCAGCAATGTGACTACTATACTGGGAAGACCGCAGATTAAAAAAATGTAAATTTCTAAATTTTTTTTATGTTAACATATTTATATATGTTTCAAAGAGTAAAGCATCAGGCAAAAAATCTTCCTCGTCGTTTGACCATGATTCAAAATTATGGAGACCGTCACCGATAGCTTCCATGTATAGCACGACGTTTATACAAAACCAATCTAAATAAGTGTGCTGCAAAGATAAAAAAACAAACAATTGTTATAAAAAGGCATAAATCACACCAAAACACAAATGAAAATTTATAAAATTAAAATTCAATTTACACAATACTGAGTTTTAATCAGAGAGTGTGTAAAATTATATATCCATCGATCCTATTTGTGTTCCAACACACCCACTATATTTTAATAGTTGATGACTATATCCCATTCAGGTATGGAAATTATTTATTAATAGCTTAAACTTTAGGAAATTTTAACGAAACTGGGCTTCTTTATTTAGATTGTAATATAAATATATTGCCAAAATTATATTATCTATACAATTTTTGTGTAATTGACGCTTGACTGAATCCTTTTATAGAGTTTTATTCATGTGTCAATTTCTTTGGAGATGTTGGTTTTAACAATCACCTGGAAGAACATTTATTGATTATGAGGTAAAAAAGTTTTATGGTAAGTGTTACAGAAAATATTGAAAACAGATTAATCGAAAAAGTTTAAAATGTGTCATTTTCTGTTAAAATATTTTTATGTGAGCGAACATATCGCAAAATAGGTGACAAAAATAAAGTCTAATTGATTGGTTTTTTTTAAATTATATATATTAGTATCTAACGGCTTGTAATTTTCAATTAAAGTTCAAGTTTCGCTTACATAATGCTTTCTTTTATGGCTTTTACACCTTTTCGTCGTAATTGAGCACGTTGGTAGCACGTGAGTCTGATACGCTGTTATATTCTGCCTTTTAGTGTATCAACAGGAAACGAGATGTTAAGTTGTGGCTATTTGTATATATATTTGTGGCAAACAGCGGATATTTTCGATGACGTCAAAAGGGTAGGGTAACCAACGCCCGTTTACTACAACACACAAATGTACTAATTTAAACCACTCCCAGAGACACGAAGAGATATGGGCAGGAAGATATCTATTTTAAAGGAGATTATAAGTCAGATAAACATATTTAGGCGGGAAGAACTGATTCAATTTACAAGTATATAATTTTCTCAATATATTCGGGGTTAGACCTTTAACTTTGGATCAATTAAAAGCCCCCTCTCATCTAAAGGTTTATAAATGACATTATTTAAAAAATTAGAAAATTTAGAACAATTTTTTTTTATAAAAAAAATGAGTGAATATTTTTTTAAAAGGCAGTTTTCGGCTTCGAAGCCATGCGTGCTTACTAATTCCTATATCGTGTGTATTTAGCACATGCCTTATTATGTATACTAAACACATTCTTTTATTAAAATAAGCCACAAACTGTTTAGTTTATAAAATTCATTAAATCAGCCTTAATTCCGAAAGCCTATTAGAACAATGGAATGAATTTTTTTAAAAGGCCCTTGATAAATAGAAAAAATTTCAAAAGCTATACATTTTCTTTAAATAAACTCGATGTACTGATGGATAAAATAAACATGTTTCACAATACATCGAAAAACATATTTAAACAAATTTCTTAGTTTTTATTGAAATTTGATTATTTTTTTGGAATAAAAACTACATAGCATAGGTTTTGGCTGATGTAAAATGGGGAATAGTCAGTGAAAAAAAAAAAATTTTCAAAAGTATTTTTATCAGTATAAAATTTTAAGAGTTTTATAATATTTCACGTATTATTCTCTGTAATATAGCGTTATTATATTGCATTTTTAGAGATTCAAATCCCTAAGAAATAGCCTTTGAATTTCATTTTAATAGCACCAATTGGATTCTTTTTTGCTCCAGATATCTATTTTTTGTTTCTCTTTCAGTATAATAACCCTAGTATTCTACCCTTTCTCTTATTTATCGCTATAAATTTTGCTATTGAGAGAAATGCTGAAATTAGTCAATTTTAAAACACTTTGATACTGCCTTGGAGTTGTTCAGTTGGTGAAATCCCAATAACCATGAATTAAATTGCTTTGTATACTTCTAAATTATGAAAAAATATTTTCGCGTTTATATTATTAACAAATTATGTATTCTTCAATAATCTAATATTATAGTTCATGGTTTAAAAACCCATGCTCCATGAAGAGGTAGGAAATATGAGAAAGTGATGATTTTATTTATGCCGCACTATAAAGCAACACGAGAGGACTATTAGAGACAGATTTCGCAATTTAGACCCTCGGTCAAGCGACGAAGTCGATACCTGAGTTGGCATTCTCACTCTCGAAATTCCACCACGCCAACAGGAGTACTTACAGTCACGAGACAGATTTAACGCGTATCGGACCTCTTAAGCGATACTAGGTTTCGAACTCATGACACGCCGGCCACGAGTTCGTGATCATAACCACTAGGCTACCGCAGCCTGTTAAACACTTTATCTAAATGGTAACATCTGCTCATCTGTTCAGGTATGCGTGTGCGAAGCATTTGTACACTCCGCAAGGGTTGACAAAATCACATTTTCGCATTTCAACTATGCCTTAGCATTGAAATGCATGCAGGGTGATTCTAAGGCCATGGGACAAATTTTGATGGGCGAAGTATCTTACTAAAGTATACATTTTTTGTGTAGGAATGTATGGTATAAAATAACACATTGAGGCCCGATTACAAAAAAATGAGACATGAAAAGAAAGTTATTCATGTAAATATTAACATTGTTTTTTGATATGATAAATATATAACAGATTTATTATTGATTTCATTAGTTTTTTGAAAAGTTTTTCTTATGTTAGAAAAGTTGATCAGAGAATTAAAAGTTTTATACCTAAATTCAGTAATATCATTCATAAGACAATTATCGGCAATGAGAATTATATTTTCATATATATCATTATTATCATTATTTCAAATTTTTTTTGAAAACGCACTTGTTTTTATAAGATACATTTAAAATTTACTGCGCAGTTTGCACAATCTGATTGTATCAGCTAGTATTTGTGTTTTGATGTAAGAAAAGAACATAACAATTACTTGCAGTTTACTAAAATGAATTGTAAGAAAATACTAAAATATATCGTATTAAATATTTTTTTAAAAAAATTAAAAAATTATTAACAAATAGTGTTGAAAGACTATTTTTATCAAAGCTATGATTCCATCCCAAAATTTTGAAATACAAATTATGCGAATTGGTTCTTGAATAATTCCTATTGTTCAAAAAATCGTGGAAAGTAATGCAAAACTAATTATTATTCCATTAAAACTGTTTCAAAACATAAACTTGAGAAAAACTGACATTCTAGACGTTTCCTCAAAGTTCATGTGTGATTTTCGTGGTTTTAGTTTTAACCTTGAAATAACCTTAAGTGCAAGAAAAGATGAATTAACAATAATTAAGAGAAAAAAAAGGTGTTATTCTTCGTGTTCATGTACAGTTTTACTAAAATAGGTCACTTATGAAACAAGTCTTAATGTGAATTTTGAAGTGCTGGAGATATCTGCATACTTTCATTCGGGATAAACTATCATTAAGTACTAGAAGATAAAAAAAATGCAAACTCGGAGATATTCCAACTTACATAACATCAGGTAGAAACATCTTTTAAATTTGCGGAACAAAAACACTTGTTACATCACCAGCTCAAATTCATTACTAACATTTCAAAATGAATGTAAAAAATAAATTTAAAAGTGTACTCATGCAAATAAGAAGACACGCAGTTTCATTTTCTTTATCAGAACATTCAAGGTCTTAAACGATGTATTTATCCTCAATGACCGAAAGCAGGGGGAGGGGGGAAGAGCAGTCTGGCAATTAGCGTTTTGATTTCCTTAAAACGTAAAAAATACTCTAAATTGCTCTTCATTTAATGTAAAATAAAAATCAGCAATTAAATTATTGCATGAAACTAATGGAAAGTAAAATGTAGGTTATAAATTACAGAAAAGTGTAAATTGAATTGAAAATATTTTTTATTTTTATTTTAATATATTTCTTACAAAATTCTTACTAGTTTAGTTATTTTTTTGGACGGAATAAAGTAAAAACATTATATTTTAAACAACAATTTAAGTTACGCTCTGTCTCAAAAAATAAGCAACAAACAGTAAAATTAGAAAAATAGAGAGGTAAAAGGTTACAGCACAAAAATTTACAGACGTACCTTACACAGAAATGCCAAAAAAAAAAAAAAAAAGCCTTAGTTTTCGTAGAAAAATATTGCATAACCACACTTAGGATTGCATAATGCGATCAGC
>BMAO01032614.1:0-34516 GCA_019973975.1 Trichonephila clavata | reverse complement strand
ATGGGTTCGAATCCTGATTTTACCAAGAATTCCCTTTGTGAAATTCTGCAAGTGCGACTTAATATAAGAAACGGATCTCAAATTTCTCGAATGATGTTGTGTGGTAGTTAATAAAATACAAATTAAACATCCTAGCTGAGGTGTGATTGCATATAAATTTGAAGTCTGCAGCCAAAAGAACCCATGTTCTTAAATTTCAATGTTAAATTAATTTATAAAATTAGTTGTCCATTTTTGTTGTTTTTTTAATTAATAACACTATTTGATTACTATTATTTTAAAATTTAATTTTTAGGTTTAAGAAATGTTGAATAATTTTTAGCGATGCAATGAATATGGGACAACTTTCTTCCAAAAGTCATTCATAGCTAATCCATCTAACATGTATATTTTTCATCTTTCGTGTGAACGCTTCAGTTAAATTCAAATTCAATTACTGAAAAGCTTTAACTTTATTTAAGCACATTTGCTACTTCAAATGTTTTAATATCAGAGCATATTTAAATATTAAACTTTGTCAAACTATATAAAAATAATGCAAACATTTTATATTCCTAATTTTTCAATACTTTGATTTTATAGCATTATAAAATTTTTGAAAAATATGTAAGTGATTAGGTAATTAGCTTTTATGTGTGTTTTTTAATTGGCTAAATTGTGCAAATTATATGCACTGATCATTACTTGAACTTTATTTTAGATTAGTGTTTTCAAAAATTGACTTTTTTTTTACCTTTCAAAATTATTTTATTTTCTCATAAGGATAAGAGTATTAGAAATTTAAATAAGTAAATTTGAATTTTTTTTTTTTGCTGTTTGTGAAATTTAAAATGTTGTGGCTTTTTCTAAGTAACACATAGTTTATAAAAAAAGGAATACAAGCTTCGTAAATTTTTTTTAGTTGATATGAAAATTAAAGCATTTCATTTCAATTGTAATAAATATAGATTTCATTTGTTGTTAACAGAGGACTTTTTTTTAACAAGTGAAACAAATTCAGTTGATCAGTTCAAATACTAGCCGTTATACCCCACGCGGCTAGTATTTTTATATAATTAATCACTGAACAAAACTCATAATATTTCATATTTCGTACTTGTTGAAGATATTTAATTAAAACTTTAGATCGCTTACAATAAAATGACTGGTAAAAAAAAAAAAAAAGATTTCTAAACTGATGATTTTCAGACAAGAAGTGAACTATAGTAGCGAAGCAACAAAAATAAAAGAAAAAGAAATTCTCAGTATAATTTGAAGGATAGTTTTCAAGTATTTGAACCACTCCCCAATTCTTAACAAAAGGGGAGACAATCTTTTTTTCAATCTTTTGGACCGTGCCGCAAAAACAGTACTAGATTTGTTGACCTCAAAACGGTATCTTTCTAAACATGAAAGATCAGAAGAATTATTATGTTCAGTTTTGTACAAAAAAAAAAAAAAAAAAAAGGATGTTCATATTTGCAAATATTTCTAATCGCAATATTTTTGTTCGTTCTCAATTATGAACGGAAAATTAAAAGCTCACACACACACACATTTTCATTGAAAAGAATTTTTGCATCTTATATGTTGTTTAGGGGGGAAAATCATTTAATTATTTTACACACATGTATATAGAAGTGTTTTACTAAATGAAGCAAGAGCTTTAATAAATTTCCCTTAACTGAATACAATAAAAAAAAAGACCATGTAGGATTTTAAGGAATAAAGAAATTTGAAAAAGGCACTAGCAAACCTCTAAAATCCTTTGTTCTAAATTGCCTTAGTTTGTTCTATAAATAAATGTTAAAATTTTGATATGTTAATTCAAGATAAATATATTTATATCGATGTTTGATCAATTTCCTGTTAAGTCAAGTAATACAAATAAAATATCAATTTTATCCCTCTTTCAGGAATCCTGTCTAAGAGTCATGATGTTTCAGTAGTTAAGAAATCTAAATTAATTATACGTGAATAATTCAGGATTTATTTTCCACACATTTATCTGGAGCAGAAATGAATTTTCTTGAACTACATATTCACTAACTTACGCACTATCAACAATTTTTTGTAAATCTTTATTTTTTCGAAAAACTATTAATAAAAAAAAAGAGAAAAGCAATGAGAAATGTGAAACAAAATACCATACTGCAAGTATATATTCACTTCCAAATTATATCTCTTAACTATTATATCGAAAAAACCTTGTATGAGTTAATCTTTGTGTATAATAAATTAGCTGTGAATAAATTTAATGGAGGAAAATTCAAAGTATTGATTTTGTAAGAAACAAAAATTTTAACTAAAGTTGTTTATTTCTAAAAACATGAGAGATTATCTCCTTTAATAATTAAGATAATGATAAAGATAAAACAAATAATACATTTAGAATAGTAAGAGATATAAAATTTCTAGATTAGATCCAGTCTTACTATATGTTGACTAGAAATTCTTACTGATTATACTAAAATATGAGCTGGCAACCCCCTTTCCTAACTGCCACACCACATCATCGGGAAGACATTGAGCCTCTACGGATTCAATGTACATCGGCCTGCTCTGCATGTGGTGGGTCCCTTGTGGCACCAGGACTCGAACCCGAGACATTCCAGCCTCGAGTTCGTGACCATAACTACAAGGTTACCGCAATCACTATAAGGAATTAACCAAAAGTATTTAAATTTTTAAAAATCAAAATATAAAACATACGTAAAAAACTCAGACGATGTAGAATTTCCAAACATTTAATTAAACATAGTATTTTGTATGTAGAAGCATAAAATAAACAGTAAAATAAATAAATAAAACTGAAGCATTAAAAAAACTTTATATAAAGTTTGTTAATATATTTTTGTAATAATTATGTTTCGCATAAAAAAAGTGTTTGATGACTTAATAAACGAGTTTTAAATATTTTTTTATCAAGATACTCGAATGAATAATTTCATCAAGAAACTCTGCAAAATAAAACATAGGATTTTTAGCAAAAAAAAAAACAAAAAAAAAAAAGGTCAAATTTAAAGATGAACACAAAGAATTTTTTTTCTTTGAATACGCAAAGAAATTTAGGAGTCTTCAAATAATATAAATTTGATTATTATAAGTTTAGAAAGAAAATGTCCTCTTATAAATTTAAAGTATCACTTCTAAATTTCTTTAAATAATTAAGCATTATATCCTCGTAGAATTTAGATATTTAATGCACAGAGCCAATTCTTGAATTACATTTACACGATTCATTGCTTTCAAGTGGTAAAAAATAGTTCAGCTGATCGAATCAATTAGACGGTAAAGAATGCAATGATTGTTAATTAAACGAATACGAAAAAATTAAAAGTTAATTTATTGTTTTCGTGGCATATAAAAAATATTCAACAAAAAAATTTCTGTTTTTTGTGACCTGTGAATTTTTTTTCGCAAAAGATATGTTTCTATATAGTTGACTGAATAATATTAAATATTTGAATTGTGTGTAATAATCTACAAGATAATGTTTTATATTAATGATTTCTGTACAACATACTCTATATTTTACAGAATTTTAATGTTGAAGGTAAAAGTTACACAGTATTATGTCAAAAAAAAAAAAAAAAAAAACAGAATTTTATATGAGAAATAAAAAATCCAGTTAATTTTTATTTTCTTACAAATGATTTAATATTTAATTATATTAATTCCATAAATTTTCTCATTTTTGCATCTATCTACAAAATTCAATGATACTTTAGTACGTAGATGTTACATATGACACAATCGAATATGGTATGCTATAAAATCATACCATGTATGATAATCTAAAATAAAAAGTTTACCAATAAGTTCAGTGCTTCTCAAATTTTAAATATTGACGACCCAATTTTCAATCATAATTTTCATCGCCCCCCCCCCATACAATAACATTGTATTGAAAGCAATAATAATGTACTTTGACGCTGAAATTACAATACGACTTTAATTATAAATAACACAAATTATCAAAATATATTAAATTTTGTATATAGCAAGCTCAAGGAAGTCGGTAGTAATTATTAAACTAGTTCTTAATTTAATATAGATAAATTTATTATTAAATGTATTGTACTGTACAATTTATAAGTATATTATAACAGTGTACACATGGATATTTGATTAATTTTTATATCAGAATTTTTTTTCCTTTGCTTTCTTTCAATAAATTAATATATAGATACATTCTTAATTAATCTTTTATTTCCGACATGCTCGCACCCTCCTTGTAAGGTTATCCCACCCCACTGGAGAGGCGTGCCCCACAGTTTGAAAAGCACTGAATTAATTTATATTTTTTGATACTTTTTTTTACTGGTTTTGTTTTAAGTTCTGAAATTAAGAAAATGCTATTAATCATAGTTTTATTGGCTATGATCTTTAAACAAATCAAAAAATTAATGCTATCATTTTTTAAAAATTGACTATGACCTCTGAAAAAATCTAAGTCGTGTTGATTAAAACATTCATTCTTGTTTTGCAAGGAGAAAAGCGTTTAACCAGAACATATTCTTTTTTTCAACATTCATTTTAAAATTTTGCAATTGGCATAATATATTCAACCTTCAGACATAATATGATATTTTTAAAATCATTTTCCAAATTTTTGAGATTACATGTTTTTAAATGTTTATCAACTTTTATTAGAAAACAGTGGATTAAGAGCACATAAATTTTGTTATTTCATCATTGTCTCAATTCTATTTTAATTTTTACGTGGATATTTAAACTATGTCAATTATAACTTTTGCTATAATTGTAGTTTCATATGGTTCAAATATTGAAATATAAATTGTACAAAATGGAAATCACTCATTTTCAATGAAAAGAATTTTTACATTTTATGTCCTGTTTAGAAAAAAAAAATCATTTAATTATTTTACACATATGTATGTAAAGATGTAAAAGTAATTAAAAGGAATAATTTCAAGGAGGATTCAAAAAGACATTAGCTAATTCTAGAGTTTTTATTTTGATTAGTTTCATAAAAAAATACTAAATTTTGAAATCTTAATTTAAGATTAATATGTTTATATCCCTAAGGAACTCTTGATTGATGAATTTCCTGTTCATTCAAAGTGGTGCAGCAAAGATATCAATTTACAGTCACCCCTTTCCAGCAATCCTAGAAACCGTGATGTTTTGGTAGTTGAAAATTCTAGCTTTATTATACGTGGATAATCCGAAATTTATTTTCAACACATTTATTACCTTGAGTGAATAAATATTAGCATTACGCTATTCAGCTACTCGAGGGTTTTTGGACATCGTAATTTTGAACCACGGTCAAGTGACGAGGACAACACCTGAGCTGGCAACCCCTCTCCTAACTTCTACACCACACCAACGAGAGAACGTTTAAGCATCGATAGATTTTTTTATGCATTGCCCCCTTACAATGCGGGTCTTCAGTGGTATTGGGCTCGAACTCATGACACACCGACCACGAGTCCGTTAACTTGACCACTAGGTTACCGCGGCCACTTTTATTATCAGGAGCAGAAATGAATTTTCTTATACTATTCAGGAACTCATGCAATATCAACAGCTTCTTGTAAATCGCTATTTTTTCGAAAATCTGTAGTTAAAAAAAAGAGAAATATAATGAAAATTATGAAATGTGTAAGATATTGTACTGTATATAAGTATATATTCCCTTCCAAACTGTAATAAAACCCTTATAACTATTATATAAAAAAAAAACCCAATATAAAATAATCTATGATTTTAAAAAATAAATCATCTCTGAATATATATAAAGGAAGAAAATTTTTTCAGAAAAGCATTCGATTATTTCGAAAAATCTGAGTGATTATCTCTTTAAAAATTAAGGTAATGATGAGATAAAACAAATAATAGATATTTAGGATAGTAAGATATTTGAGATTTCTGGATTAGTTTGACTAGACAATCTGCACTGATTGTACTAAAATGTGTGTTTTTTCATAATTATAAATAATCATTTTCCTTTGTTCTGGCAAAAAATTAAAACTATGTTTCATTTGATACTTATGTCTCGTATTTATAAAAATAATGAAATTTATAGCTTCGAATTTAAATAATAACTCTTTGCTTTGAAAAGAAAAAACTTGAAATTTAACTTAGTTGTCATGTACATAAAGTTTTTTTTTAATCTCATTTTGAGATAAAAAAAGTTTAAAATGTGAATTCGAGAAATCGTTTAACCTACCCTTTAAATTACACTGGTAATATTTTCAGAAAACATCAACACTGAAATGAAAACCCGAATGTCAGGAATACAATGTATTACTACGCCGAGTTTTCTCTGAGGAGAATCGTATCGCATATGGTTACTACAAACCGGTTCCTCTCAAGGATACGCCTTGGCGATCGATCTTCGGCTAGAAAAGAGAATTTGGCGGTAGAAAATCCAGCCCACGTTAATGAAGATTTCCCGTTTTAAATATAGTGTAAATCTAACTAAAACAGAAAGGATGGATTTGTGTTTGATCTCTTTAGAAAAACAAGTATTGAATGAATTTTATTCCAATTTGATTAAAATATTCTTAATATCTGGATTAAAATGAAAGTCTTGTCAAAATTCATAAAATTAAGATGTCCATCTTAATTAACATATTTTGTTTTTATTTTGGTTTTCATTGGAAATTATTGAAACAATTGAAATCAATAACATTTGTTTTCCATTTTCTTGTTAATTAGTGTTCCAAAGTGGTTGTAAGAATCAGAGACGTCTTAAGGCATGGGCCAACTGGTACCGGGTTCAGGGCCTCACCTTAAATTGGGGCCTCGATTCGTTCTCGACTTTGTTTTAATAGGATCATGATTCGATAATTTTAATGGTCAAATATTATTCCCGCCCATATTCTTTGAAAAAACAGGGAATTTCAAACTGCATGTCAGTTGGCAAAAGTGGTAATACTACATTATTATCTGATGACCATTGTCCATGTATAGGCCTAATACCATAAGCAGCCATTCAACTCATTTAGTCGAAATGCGGCCATCGGTCGAACCAGTTTGTGACTAATTTTTGAGATTGTGAGTCGTGCACATTTAACGAGTATTTAACAATGCATGCTAAACTATTTAACAATGCATGTCTACTTTTAAAGATTTCAGGTAGGGCCACTTTTGCATAAGGGCCCAAGGCCTCAAATATCTTAAGATTTTTCTCCTCAAAGAGTCTTAAGACATCCCTGGTAAAAATTTTCCAGCAAACCCTGATAGCAAATTTTGCTCATTGTGAAGCACCAATTATTCCTACATAAAGGATTTAAGAATGGAGTAAATTTTACAGTTTTAATTTTTATGGCAATTGCCTAAAATTCTTGCAAATTTGAAATTTTATGCAACTTTCGCAACAAGCAATACATTTAAAAAATTTAAATATTATTCTTAAATTATACATAATTTACTAACAAAAAATTGAAATAAACTATTTTGAATGTATTTAAATAATTAAAAAAGTACGATTGCCTTAAATTTAATAATAAAATTTTATAAAGTATATATATAGCACACTAATGTGTATTTTTTGCGGTAGTTTTTGAAAAATAAGAAAGAAATCTATTGAATTTTTTAGTAATATTCCCAAAATTTCAATTGGAAGGATAAATGCATATTTAAGAATAACATTAAAACTGCGTCTGTATTTGTATAAATGAATAAATCAATTTTGAAAAACGGAATGCAAAGGATTATGGCATTTGAATTTGACTCTTTTCTATATAGTGAATATGGTGGGATGGGCAGTTAAAAGAATCATATACCATCTTCGTTGTCTCGTCTTCCCTTTAAAACAATTTACATAGACAACATTGCCAAATCATTAAATATTGATTAATATATTTTAAATTTAAAACAAGTCTGAAAAATGTTAAAAAAATTATTCGAGAAAGTAGTTAATTTTAGGATTGCAATAGTAAATTAGATGAGCAAGTGTGTCGTCTAAAAATATGACATACATTGATATTAAAAGGGAAAAAACTATTTAGGAAAAATTGACTGCGAGTGATAAAAATATTTTTTCTTGTTTTTATAAAACATGTCTTCAAAATAATCAAAATCTCCTTATAAAAATCGACCATCCATACATAATTCGATTAGAGTGAATTATTGAGTGAGGGAGTGAATATTAAAATGTCTAACTGTTTAGCTATACTAGGGCTTTCGGTGACGGACTCCGTAATTTTGAACCATGGTCAAGTGACGAGGACAACACCTGAAGTGAATTATTGAAGGAAAACCAACTAAGAAGGTAAAAAATTATATTAATATTTCACAGAAAAAGGCTCCAATTTTTTTTTTAAATAAAATTTTATAAATTTTTTTTATTAAAATAAAATTTTCAGTAAGAAAATATATTTATATATTTGACATTTTATTTGAGTATTTATATATATCAAGCATTGATTTTTACCTGAAAACCTATTATATGAAGTAGTCAAAAATAGTTTTATTCTAAAAATATTATATAAAAATAATAACATATAAAAATATATAAAATATGCAGTCTATAATAATAAAGAAAAGAGAGAAAACTTTTAAAAGCTGAACTTTTTCATTTAATACTATTTTCTCAAATTTCTACAATTTTTAGTTTTATATTTAAGAAACAAGAATTCCTAAATTAAAAAAAAATATATTAACTGTTCCAAAAAAAAATTGGAAATCGTACTTATAAAAAGAATTATAAAAGGAATATTAAGGAACTGTTTTATGAACGTTTGATATACATGAGGGACGGCGTCTAGGGGAAGGTTCGATTTTAATGTTAAAATAAGCACGCAGAGTTAAAATAACTTAAGTTATTAATAACACAACTAAAACATTAAGTATTTACAAGGGGTTTTAAATTATTCGAGATAACACCATACCAATTCCGAAAACATGTACTCTTTCTCAAAACAACGGAGAGAGCGATTTCCTCTGACCTGCCTTCGTTCAAGCTTTGCTGCCAACTCTCAGTTTCTTCTTTCTGCCACCTTTATAAATACATGACCTCATCGTATCGCGCAGCTAAAAAACTCACGTGGTTTCGATTAGTGGTGCCATCTCTTACAATAAAAATCAAAAGAAGTAAAAGAAAACTTGCACTCCTTTCCTACATACATACAAATTTCTACCATTTTAACCTCTTCATTTACACTAAAAACATTATTTTAAGACTGTTTCAATATTTCTTATGCAAAATAAACCCAAAACTGTCATTAAAAATTCTTTTTTTTTTACGTGTTCCCCTTAAGAAATGCAATAAAATTTTGGACTATATTATGTTGCGGAGTGAGTGAGTGAAAAATATTAACGTTACACTGTTGAGCTACACAAGAGCTTTTGGTGACGGATCTCGTAATTTTGAACCATGGTCAAGTGACGAGGATGACATCTGATCTGGCATCGCCTCTCCTAACCAAGGCCAGACCGTGTCCTTTGGGGGCCCTGGGCTAACTATATCTGGGGGCCCCTTAAATAATTAAAAATTTTGCCTTTTTCTTAAAAAATTATTTTGCGGAAGTTTTTCCCCGAACAATTTAAATACGTTATAAGCAATAACATAATTTACAAAAAAACAAACAAACTTTTCTACACTTTTATGCTGAATATTCTTTTATTTGCTCATCACATTTTAAGTCTTTGGTGAGATCAATATTAATACAAGGAAGTGATTAATAATTAAGCCATGTATTTGTCATTGTTGTCCTATATTTGTTTTCTATGTAGGGCATTTTAGAGAACGTACGCTCCGCTTCACAGCAAGTAATACGGATCGATAGAAAAATATTTAAAATGGTACATAAATTTGGAAAAACCTGAACTAGTTTCTTTTCAAGATTTAAATTGAATATATCACTACAAGTATAGGACTCTAGCTTAGATAAGTTCTCAATTGAACACCTTCATTTGCTAAATGTTGGTCTATATCACATCTGAATAGTAATTAATAATAGCGCGTACACTCTCTAGGTTGACGTTTTCCTTACTTTTATCTTGCGAATCCATCAAAAATTTTAATTTCTTACTATATTCTGGGAATATATATACTTGACTTATATTTAAATTAAGGATTACCTTAACTAACGCTACAATAATCTTGTCTCTTTTAATTTTTCTGTCCCAGACACAGCTTTTTCTGTGAATTTATCTGCAAATTTTCAAAAAACCCGTCTCTAGTTCACATCGCTATACTCTGTTTCTACACCAGGACTTAATTTTTTGGCTGCGTCTTGATATTCCTTTGATTTTTGATCTGATTCACATGTCGTACGTTGCTTATAAACGTTTTTAATGACATAATGAACTTATTCCCTTCACAGATGTCCAAACCCCAATAATCTGTTATTTTTTGTTAACTGAATTAAATCTTTCTAAAATTTCTTCCCAAAATATAATTAAAATGGCAGTTTCGAGTTTTGTTAATTTATTAAATAAATTTGCTGCCTCTTTTTGAAACTCAGTTTCTCATTTTCATTGTCACTAAATGTCTTAAGAATATTCATGATATTGCAATACTTATCTCTTGAGGCTTCAAAAGGATCGTAGTGACAAGAGACCATCTGGTTTGACTTAATCTTTTTAAGGTAAATTTCATTTTAAGTTCACGATTTAGAAGTTTCTACCTTTAGGTCGAAGTAAAAAAGCAAACATATAATTGTTGCACTAAACCAAAGGAGTTCACGATTTCAGTTGCAACCTTAACTGATTCTGCACAACTAGATTAAGAGAATGTGCAGCAAACGGCACATAATTAGCGAATTTATTTATTTTTTCCTTTTAGAAAAGCTTGCACACCATTATATGGACTGGACATGTTGGCAGCGGTGTCATATGACTGTCCCCTACAATTATCCAATAGCAGCCCATTTGTTTCTAAAAATTCTTGTAGATAATTAAATATAAATCTGTGTGATTAGTAATCTTAATTAATGAGACACATCTTTCATACACTTTTCCCCGAAAACATTATCGTAGTATAATAGCAAGTTAGTCATTGTGGGACAAATCTGCTGTTGAATCCCTCACTATTGTATAGTACTTTTTGTTCATTGTTATTTATTTGGTAGTTATATAATTGTTTAATGATTTGCTTGCCCATGATCTCAACTATTTGCTCATATATTGTTTTTGATAAGGGTCGTTCGATTTGGGTCGCAATTCAATATATTCACCAAGGAATGAGTCGATCTCTGCTAGCAGTTTCAGGGTACCCATAAAATTACCATTATGAGGAGAACCAAAAACTTCCTCGGCACCTCTAAATCAGCGATACTCAACCTGTGACCCATAAGCCGCTTGTAGTCCACCGGACCATTCTGAGTGGCCTGGTCTAGGTCCGTTGAAATTACAAATTCAATTATTTAGGAATAATGTATTAAAAATTTAGCGAGAATCAAATCTATCAATTTTGCTATCGATATCGTGCTGTTACAAATTGTGGAATATTTTTTTTTCTTTTTGTAATTGGAATGGTTAGTGATAACAAATAACAACGCAGTAGCGACCACTTTATAGGTGTAACTAATTTTTATTTAATCCTCATGTCTAAAAAATATTTAATGTTTCAAGACGATTGGGATCTTGACTATTTCGTAGAAAAAGAAACATGGATCAACAACTTGTTTGATTTGTCGTGAAAATGCTATAGATAAAAATTATAACTTCACTGTACTACTAAACACAAATCTGCTTTATATTCTTATGTAACACTTCAGCAAATTATTTTTATTTTTTCTACTTATTATGATGAGTGGATGATAGAGATTTTTCTCTAAGATTCTACGTAAATGTGTTACCGTTACCGAACTAAACACAAATCTTTCAATTGCTCTTATTCTCAAAGATCCATTTAAAGGCGAGATAAATTGGTTTCTTTATAAAAAAAAATTTGAAACAGCAATAAATATTTTGCAGGTGGTAATGTCACAAAAATGCAGAGGTAACAAAAGCATCCCATAAAATTTAATACATTATATATATTGACAAACATATGAAATTGTTAATGATAAACTTAAGAAAAATTACAGAAATTGTTAGTGTTTCTTAAATGTTTCCAATGTACTCTTTGATGAATTCAGTTATTTGTTCATATTTTTTTTTATAAAATCAAAAAATATGTTAATAAATTTGAAACAAAATGCGCAATAAGAACAGACAGTTTATACAGATAATACTGATTTCAGTATGTAGAAACTCTTTGCTACCAACCTGCGTTTGATTAATTAATATCTGAAAAAAAAATATGTAAGGCCTTGTCAAAAGAAAAAAAAAATCAAATGGTCCAAGTACTTGGCAGCTTTATTTTTATGACAGTAGAATGCAGATAAGGGGCTTGGGATCATTGATTAACTGAAATTGAAAAATTCCCCCGTAACTGGGTAAAAAGTGAATGAAACCTATATTTTGTGAGTTTTGTCTGATAGAGTTTGGTATAGTTTTAAAATAAGACCCAAAATTATGAGATTTTATATTTTGACCAGTTTTTCACATTTTAAATGTCCTTGATCTTATAGCTTCCCCCTCTCTATTAATCCTCATATTGCGGCCCTCGTAAAATACATGTCAGATGTTTGTGGCCCGGCGTAAAAAAAGGTTGAGTACCCTTCTCTAAATGCTAAACATCTTGTAGCCAAATACTTTACTACCGCAATAACACGTTTGAGGGCATTGTGGTAATATTCTGTATCTTTTCTTAGTTGCTCCTGTAATTGTTTATCTAAAAAAGACTTATTTTCTTTTCGTGTAAACCAAAATAACATTGAATTTATATGTTCAATAGAATTTTCATGATTTTCTAAACAACTTGTTACGTGTTTCTAATCAGAAAAGCCGGTTGTGTATTAAGATTTTGTTTCAGAAAAAAGTTTGCAAGACAAACAAAAATCACTACCAATACTAGCTGAATAACAAAGCCAAGATCTTTCCAGTACTTGGCCATTTTTAAGTTTTTTAGTGAAATGATTAGTAGAAAATGATCTCTTTTGTCCTATGTATTCTCTTAGCGAAACAGAATATATATTGTTTGGATCTTTATTTTGAAAAAAACGCATTTCATGTGAAGGGATATAATCAATAAAATTATTATTTAGCGATTTAGGCCACGAACCTAAATGAATAATTATAATCTTCCTTATCCGTGTCTTCATACTTAAACAATTTAGAAATATGTGTGTATTTGTACTTACTTTTTTTTTACTTGAAACCAATAAATAGTATCTAACCTAAGTATCTTTTGATTTCTGGTATTACAGTCGGTCGAAAAAATAGTCGAGCACCGTGACCCTTTCCAAAAATGATTGAAAATGGAAAACGACTTTTTGGAAAGGGCTCTTTTGGTCAGAATCGTGTCCCCTATGGTGTGTTTATCGAAAATTTGTTTCAAATTCCTCTGAAAAAAAATATGTTGGATGGGGCGCGCGAAAAAATAAAAGTTTCATCCTAGACGAAGGATGAAAATGGAGGGGGTGAGCCACAAATGAAATGAAGACTTGTCACGCTGGGTGAAAGTAACGACCCATGTAATGGAGGTAGGTCAGGGAGGGTAAATGAAAGGGAGACAAGTCAAGCTGGGGGAAAGCAGAGACCTATGAAGTGTAGGCATTACAACGTTGGTATGTCGAGAAAAGACAGAGAATCATTCCAATAGGGGTGTTGTTAGAACATTGGAGGCGAGCCATCTCACGACGTTGCCATCTTGGCGTGTCTCATCTGGTGCGAACCATCGTCTACGTGAGTCAACCCAAATCGTCGTGTGACAAGGGTCCTGACAATTTAAGCAATCTGCAACATGCGTCTCATTTTCACATCAATCGACCCTTGCACCCGCATAGTATTGCGTTTCTCTGTACCATCTTTCCAGGGGGAATAGAAAAATTACTGTGGGAGCAACTTGGAAATAAAAATGTATCCAGTTGGGCTGCTAAGCGTGTACGGGAAATATGGTATAATGTAAGAGGGGGGGGGGTACCGATCCATGTGACGGGCTGGAAATTTTTAAATTGTGTGATTCCCTTGTATCCGCGCTACGAGGAAACGGAGGAATGCACACCTCTGCATTTGAATCTATACGATAATAAAATAGTGTATGTCGAGGAGGGGAATCAGGGAGCCGAGTATTCCTTTCAACGCATGAGAGACGAAATGTATGTGTTGTCTCGTAAATAACAAAATATGATGAATGAAGTCAAGAAAACAAAACAAGCATGTGCCATGGACCACAAGCTGATATTAAGGTCAAAGATGGATGAAATGCAAGCGAAAAACGACCAAAAGCTCAACGAGATGAAAGCGAGAAACGACCTCATGGAAAGGGAAAGAGATTTGATTCAAAGGGAAAACGACGTGTTGAAAAAGGAACTTGACGTGGTGAAAACAAAAGAAAATGAGTTGAACGCTAAAGTACAAAACATGTCAGTTGAAAATAAAATATTGAAAGATTTGTTGCAAAGAAAAAGAGTGGACAGAATCTCTTCCAATACATGGCGTTGGAAAAACAATAGTGTAAAAAGGTTGGTTCGACCTCGTTCAACCATCTCTCAACTTTCGAATTTACTAGCAAACCTTTAAAACTAAATCATGTAAGCTTCTCTAAAAAAAAAAAAATTATTTTTATTTTTTATAGAGAGATTGGTTGTCAATATTATTTGCTTCTTAAAGATATTTCAAACTTGCCTCACAATCTTTTTTTTGTTTTCTGCGATATTTTATTTTATTAGCCTTCCATTGTGAATCTTACACAATGTTATAGGCACAGTCTCAAAAAATGTGTCAACCTTCCATTGTGAATCTTACACACAATGTTCCAGCCACAGTCTGAATCAATGTGTCAGAGTTTTTTTTTTCTTGTCGTTTCCAAACCCCCCAAAAGGAAGAATGATTCCTGGTCCCGAGCTATGCTCCTTTCCAGCAAACATTCTCCCATGGCTGTTCCAAACCATAAATTAGTATAATATATGGTATGTCACCATGATTTGCTTTTCATCTTTCACACTTTATTGGTCTTACATCTTGCACAATGTTCTAAAAATTGTGTCAGAGTTTTTTTTCGGGTCGTTTCCAACCTTGACTCTGAGAGTAGCCCAAAAAAATGGGAGATGAATGACTGGTCCCGAGCTATGCTCCTTTCCAGTCATCCATCTCCCATTTTTCTGGGGAATCCCTGTCCCCCTCCTCTACGAGGCTGCTCGTATGGGGTTGGGCGCCCTGCAGAGAGGACAGGTATTCCTCACCTCCAGGTGTTGCAGTAAGCAACGCATGTGAAATACATGGCCACAATGTGTCTTTTCTGGCCAATGCATCGGACTCAGACAGATGGAACACGTCTCGGGTATTTGGAAGACGCTTTCGGGCCATTTGAGTGCAAAACAGCCATCCAAGATGGCTTGAGCCAAGAGAATCCAAGGGGCCAACGGTTGAGGTCCATGTCGCCTCCAGGCCTTGTACGCCAATCGATACAATTTGGGAAGGGCCAAGACCGTCCACAGAGCTTGCAGAAAGGCCCCCTCGCCTTGGGCCGCCTGCTGTTCGAGGTAATCACTGTAAAGTTCGGAAGGTTCAGAAGAGGTGAGACATTCGAAGGTGGGCAGGTCGTCGATGGGCTCGGGATGGGGAAACACTTTCCGTAAAAGGTCTCCCAGGTCCACGGGGGAAAGAGCAATGACGTCGGACGGAGTGAGAGTCTGTAACTGGGCTCGAAACTGCATCATAAAAGTAATGTACTCGGCCAAATGGGCCTCGTGGTATTCGGCCAGGTAGACTTGAAAAGCTTTGTCAGACTCCATTGTCTCGTATGAGGCAAAAAGGCGTCCGAATCGTGCTTTTGAGAGAAGAGCGACGCACAGGAAGTGCTTTTGGATTGGCTAGACAGGAGGAAGATCCTGTGAGGGTCATGTCCGTTCTTTCAAAATGGATTGCATCATCTCCGGGAAGCCCTTCCCGCCGGAAGCCAAGCAGGGGCACCTTTCAAGGGGGCAGAAAGAGTAGGGAGTGGATCCACGTAGCCCTGTCTCCAACATTGACAGTGAGCTCGTGTCAAACATTCGAGGGAGTGTAAAGACCCGTCCCGTACGACGACATGATTGAAGCGTTTCACGATAAAATAGTGTTCGGGGGCGTCAAGACGTTAAAACAATGGCAAGTGTCGGGTCCTTCCGTGCAGGCATCTGCACTATAGATACAATCGGAAAGGTGGAATCCATGCTCGCTCAAGACCACCTGGACGGGAATGGGAAAGTGGGTCGCGAGTTGTTGAAATTTCACAATACCCGCTAAACGTTGCAAGCGTCGTCTATAAGACGACCAGCGTGTGACGTTGTCTCGCAAACCTGGGAGAATGTTTTTTTCCAATTTACCCAGGAGAGAATCGAACGAGGTCATCATGAAGAGAATAAGAAATGTTGACAACAGAGCAAACCAAATGAAAGCTCGAGTGGAAGGCTAAACCTTTTTAAACACTCTCCAAATATTTCTAAAAAAAAAAAAAAATTTAAAATTTTTTTTTAGAGAGATTGGTTGTAAACTTTATTTGCATCTGATAGATGTTTTAAACTTTTTTTTTGGTTCTGAAAGATATTTCAAATTTTATGTGCGTCTGACAAATATTTCAAACTTTCCTTCTGAAAGATATTTCAAACTTTGTTTGCGTCTGACAAATCTTTTAAACTTTATTTGCTTCCGACAGAGGGTTTGGGAAACCCACTCTGGATCACGTCATACATCCTTTGCCAACGTTTACTATTTTCGTCCATCCAATGCATGGCCCGGGGTAAATAGTGTTGTCCAATCTCTAAAATTTTTTTCAATCGTGCTGCGGTGGGTTCACCGTGCATCACTCGTTCTTGAAACACCATCGATTCCAATAAAACGTGAATCACACAATCATGAGGGGGCTCTTCTCCCCGAGAACACACTAAACAATCTTGTTCACAATAGCATGCATCCGAAACAACAGACATGGTCGGACACGATAGATTGAAAAGAAACAAAATTTCAAAGCACCCTACACTAGACGAGTAAATGAAATGAGGGGGTGGTAGAAAGCTTTTAAACTTTTAAAGAGCACGGAGTTGTAATACACGCAGCACTCGAAGAGAACAACTCTAGCTAGACAAGAAGTAAATTTATCCTTAAAAAAAAATAATAATAATTTTTTTTTTTTTAGAGAGAGAATGTTTAAAAGCAAACACTTTGCAGATTACATTTAAGAGCAAACACTTTGCAGATTACATTTCAGAGCAAATAATTTGCTGCTTCTCTTTTTCAACATGACCGACACGGACGATGTATTGAGCCTGTTATCCACCCCTGGTTCCCCTTTGCCCTCCATGGCTTCTCCTTCACACCCTGAGTCTTCTCATGAGCCCCCAAAACTAAACTCTCCCCAAGACCCTCGACGACGACGTCGTTTCTCCTCGTCTCGACGACGCCCTCCTTATGCTTATCGATTTCCCCAGCACCACGCTCAAGTCTTTTTCCATACGCACGGTCTGGCCGTGTTGTGTCTCCGAGACCATGGTTTCACGCTCACCAACGGGGTCGTCTCGTATGCTTCGGATAGCGTCGGGGCGCATGAAGTGTTCAACTTTTTACATTATCTCAATGTCGGCACCCTCTGTGTGACCGATTCTCGTTCCAAGCAAGACTTTAAAGACATTCAAGCAAAATGGAGCGCTTTCAGTCCATTCAAACGCATCCCCGTCATGCTCTTGAAATCCCATGCACGAGGCGAATGTCCCTTTTGCCACCAGACGCAATGTCATCGTTGGATTGCCGTGCAAGGCCATGTGTGCCATTCTCCACCAACCTCTCAACCCCATTTTTCACTCGCATCCGGCCTGAAAAACGTATAAAAGGAGGACGCGGGTCGACGCTTCTCGTCAGTTTGCAGCATGGATGCCTTCCCAGAGCACCTCTCCTCCACCGTGGTGCCCGAGAAACCCGATGCGTTGGAATATGCCGCTCGACAGGGCCAGGTGCGAGCGGGCATCCTCTACCAGGAGCCTCACGCCAAACGCGTGTTTACCTTATTTCGTCAAGATCCGTGGTACCACCAAAAGACGTTGATGGACAATTTCAAGCGGGCCGTGCTGGAAGCCAAGCACGTCAACGAATTTCGACCCAATGCGATCCTGTGGGAAAAAGTGTCCAAAAGCCTCTTGAAAAATCCAGATCATTTGCTCAAAAATACCGACAAGAGGATGGTGTACATCTATGGCAACCTGTTTCTTGTGAAAAAAGACTTTACCTTTGGGTTGAGAACGGTGCACCCCGGAGAAGTGCATTTCATTCAAACGACGCACGTGCCCTTGCTGCTCTACGAACTGCCCCCTTCCAGTCTATAGTGTCGAGCCCGACCCAACGTGAACGAGAAGAGTTTCGAGCCCTACGACCAAATGCTCTACCATCGGACCATCTTGGAGCCACACACGGCCTATCCGATCCCGGCGGGAACCCACTATTTGCTGTTGACGGTTCAAAAAACCGTTTTTGGTCTGGACCTGATCCCCGAATCCCTGCTCCCTCAGTTCCTTCAGAAGGGATTTCACCTGGGAGATTTTAGAAGAAAAAAAAACGTTGGATCAAACCGCCTACAAGCTACCGCCTCCGACCTCAGTGCTTGGACTGAAGCGATCTGGGAAGGAGACGTGCCCCTCCAAGAAACGAGGACGCATCCAGAGACCAGGGCCTGTGCAGATTCCACAACCTGAGCTACTCTATCCCCAGCCTGTGCAGATTCCACAACCTGAGCTACTCTATCCTCAACCTGTGCAGATTCCACAACCTGAGCTACTCTATCCCCAGCCTGTGCAGATTCCAGAACCTGAGCCGATTCCAGAACCTGAGCCGATTCCAGAACCTGAGCTCCTCTCTCCACCACCTGTGCAGATTCCAGAACCTGAGCTCATCTCTCCAGACCCCGTGCCAGAGCCCGAAGCTGCTTGGCTCGACCAACTCCTAACGTCCTTCTCTGGACCCGAACCCTCGGTGCTCCACCTGGTGCCCTCGCTCTTTGATGAAAACAATGATCTCATCACCTTCCTGGAGACTTTTGAACACGATATGGCAATGGAGCCCCTGGACTCTTCAATGCCCAAACTCTCCCCTTGTATCCGACCCTCTGTTGGATTTAAAGCCATGCAACCTCTGAATCTGTCTTGTAGAGTATGATAATGATCAATAAAAAAATGATTATTTTTTTTAAAAAACACAAGTCTCCTTCTTTGTGTCGGAATGATACAACATTTATTGGACCCGTTGCAAACAAAAAGTATTATTTTTTAAAAAACAAGTCTCCTTCTTTGTGTTTGAATGATCCAACATTTATTGGACCAGTGTCGACATCGCACGACGATCGTGTTTGGCAATTTGGGTCGCTGGCCCGATCGAGTCACGTATTACGAGCACGACTATCCTTACACCATCCTCTTTAAACCCAATTTCGGAGTGCACGTGCCTCGGTCGTTTTGAAAGACCAAGGTCGTGTTTACCAGTCATTTGGATTTGACGTGGGATCCAGGCGTCGAGTTGAGATTCTTTCAACTGGGTCGTCCCCCGTCTCGCCGAGTTTGGGAAGCCCATCAACCTCACAATAAGGAGGCCTATACGTTGAATCTCACAAACTGCACGCGCCTAGTGGAGGTGTACGTGAGACTATTAACGTGGTTGGATGATTGGGAAATGCATCGAGACGACCACCTTCCTTGGCGCCTGGTCATTCCCCCAGCTTGGAAACGGGCGTTGGAACCCCACGTGGAACGCTCGCATCGCAAGGCCTTGGAATATGGGATGCCTGTAGACGTCACGCTCCTCGAGCCTATATAAGGCCAGCCTCTAGCCAGCAGAATCATTCTTTTTCAGAAGGAGCAGCATGTCTATCTATTTTGCTCATGGCAACTACTTTCTCCACCAGGGCAAGCCAGTGCCCATCGAGTTGTCTATTGCCATCCTTCCCAAGAATGGCAGTGATCCTCAAGTGCTCTGCATTACCGTCAACCATGACGGACTCGACTCCACGCCCCGAGACATGCGATACAATGCCTGCAAAAACGCTCGTCTTCGTCTGGTACGTCCCTTGCCCAAGAGTGTGCCTGTAGACAACTTACCCTATTGCGTGAGGGGCATGGTGGACCCAGGAGGTCTCATTGTCGTGAAAAGCTCCAAACAGCAAAAATTTTTTAAAGAGTTGGGACTCGTCACCGTATGCTTGGAGATGCTGCCCAAATTCAACACCCTTTGCGATGGCACCTTTCCCAACCCCATGCATGATGACCTCCACGAGGAAGGGGACGTGTCTGATTGCACCATGCTGAAATCTTTTGAATTTGCAAAATATCTGCAGCAGTTTCAAAAGTTGCAGGCGGAATGGAGGGACAAAGTTTCAGCTTTGATAGAGTGAGAAAAAAATTGCCCAATGGCCCAAAAAAAGGGGGACCGAGTCGACACCAAAGTCGACTCGGTCCCCCTTTTTTTGGATAAGGGAAGGTGCCAAGGTTGGAGAGCCTCTCTTTTAAAAATTTGTACTTTTTACCAACCTCTTGTATTTTTTTGCATGTCAATGTTGAATAGCCGATAGAAATCTCATGATATGGATTGCCAGCCAATAGGAAGCGATTCACGTGACCCACCAGAGTATATTAGGCGAGCCATCCGCCGCCCTTCTCTTAAATGCAACATGTCTCATCTAGCCTTTTCTGCTCATGCCAACGTGTTTCATCGTGGGGGTAAGCCTGTCCCCATCGAAGTCTCCATTGCCAGCATTTCGGAGGATCCACAAGTCATGTGCATCACCATGGATCATTCCAATTTGAGGACGACCTCGAAAGATGACCGGGTCAATCGGTATATCAACGAACGTCTCCGTCTCAAAAACCACCTGCCTGGATCCGTGCCCTTCGAATACCTCAGCTTTTGTGTCAGGGGTAAATTTGGTCAGCTGGCGCAATGCAATCGAGGCCTCATCATGGTCAAGGGAACCGACCAGCGCAAACTTTTTGAGCAGCTGGGGTTGTTTACCATCAGCTTGGAGACGCTGCCAAAGTTCCAGGATCTCCATGACCGTACGCTACCTGATCACCTCCACGATGAGGTGCACGAAAATTATGACATTTCCGAGTGCACCATGGTCAAATCTTACCGGTTTGCGCGTTATCTACAGCATTTCAACAAGCTGCAGGCCGAATGTCAGAAACAAATGGCTGATTTAGTGGAGTAAATGTGGAACATTGAACTGTACATATTGAACATTGAAATATTAAACTCTACCTATTGTACTGAACCGAAAAAAGGGGGACCGAGTCGACACAAGAGTCGACTCGGTCCCCCTTTTTTTGGGTGAAGGAAGGTGCCAACGTTGGAGGGCCTCTCTTTGAAAACTTGTACTCATCTGAGAAAACATGCCCAAAAAAACAGGCCCAAAAAACAGGCTCATCGGCGTAACGAATACTTTAAGAAGGAACCTTTTGTGTTCTAGTTCATGACGTCATGAATGGATGTGAGACCATGAAAATGAATGGAAGGAAAGGATAGGATGCAAAATGAAAAAGGGTTGAAATATTTTTCAGAAGCAAATAAAGTTTACAACCAATCTCTCGAAAATTTTTTTTTTTTTTTACAGAGTGAGAAAACTTTTCAGAGTGAGAAAATTTTTTAGATTAAAGAATAGTTTGAGTTTGACTCCAAGTTGTCGAGTGTTTATACCCTACATTCAAGTGACGTCATGCGCAGTAGAATGTTATAGGACTTGTCATTTTTTTTCAGTGTCTCATTTCTCATGGCATCGTGCTCGAACCTTCCATCTCGGTCTATTCCAATGGGATCGAGTTCTTTTCGATTCAAACCGTGTGGGTTTCACGGCCCTCGAGATCCTCCTATGGGGGTATTCCCAATGGTTGTACAGGGTTCGACAGGACTCGTAGCCCACCTCCTACCCTGCGCGACACACGTTCCTAGGCACCTTAGGAGTCCCATAATGTAACTTTGAATGTTATGATGGTTCACTCCTTACAGACCCTCCTATGGGGGGTAGGGTCAAATCAATGGGAGGGTTGCCCTCTACTAGCGCGTCTCTTTCATTTGACATGCTGCAAACGCTTCTCGGTTCCATAGAAGCCGAGATAGGTTCGTACCTGCCGAGATAGGTTCAAGAAAAAGGTTCACCTGTTTTTGAACCCTAGAGACCCTCCTAGGGGGGGTAGGAACTTGTAAGGGGTATACTTCGAAAGAGCCTTTTATTCCAAACAGATGGATAGGTGACACGATGACCTGAGGGGTCTTGGGGCTGAGCAAGGTCCCGTTCAAGTTTCGCGTGATGCGAAAAATGACCCGCACTCAAACCACTATAGCACAAAAACCATTCAAGGTGCGACATTGAAACCAGGTGTAAACGATGACCCATCGTATGGGCCATCCGAAAATATAAAAATATATACAAAAATTACAAAAATATCATAATGAAAACAATTAAAACATTACGTGAATAAAGAGGTCAAGCGAGACTCACCGGCACTTAAGGGGTGCTTACACACAAATTTTGAGAAATTTACGAAAGTTGAGAGATGGTTGAACGAGGTCGAACCAACCTTTTTACACTATTGTTTTTCCAACGCCATGTATTGGAAGAGATTCTGTCCACTCTTTTTCTTTGCAACAAATCTTTCAATATTTTATTTTCAACTGACATGTTTTGTACTTTAGCGTTCAACTCATTTTCTTTTGTTTTCACCACGTCAAGTTCCTTTTTCAACACGTCGTTTTCCCTTTGAATCAAATCTCCTTCCCTTTCCATGAGGTCGTTTCTCGCTTTCATCTCGTTGAGCTTTTGGTCGTTTTTCGCTTGCATTTCATCCATCTTTGACCTTAATATCAGCTTGTGGTCCATGGCACATGCTTGTTTTGTTTTCTTGACTTCATTCATCATATTTTGTTGTTTACGAGACAACACATACACTTCGTCTCTCATGCGTTGAAAGGAATACTCGGCTCCCTGATTTCCCTCCTCGACATACACTATTTTATTATCGTATAGATTCAAATGCAGAGGTTTGCATTCCTCCGTTTCCTCGTAGCGCGGATACAAGGGAATCACACAATTAAAAAATTTCCAGCCCGTCAAATGGATCGGTACCCCCCATCTTACATTATACCATGGGTCCCGTACACGCTTGGCAGCCTTTTCCCAACTGGATACATTTTTATTTCCAAGTTGCTCCCACAGTAATTTTTCTATTCCCCCTGGAAAGAGGGTACAGAGAAACGCAATACTATGCGGGTGCAAGGGTCGATTGATGTGAAAATGAGACGCATGTTGCAGATTGCGTAAATTGTCAGGACCCTTGTCACACGACGATTTGGGTTGACTCACGTAGACGATGGTTCGCACCAGATGAGACACGCCAAGATGGCAACGTCGTGAGATGGCTCGCCTCCAATGTTCTAACAACACCCCTATTGGAATGATTCTCTGTCTTTTCTCGACATACCAACGTTGTAATGCCTACACTTCATAGGTCTCTGCTTTCCCCCAGCTTGACTTGTCTCCCTTTCATTTACCCTCCCTGACCTACCTCCATTACATGGGTCGTTGCTTTCACCCAGCGTGACAAGTCTCCATTTCATTTGTGGCTCACCCCCTCCATTTTCATCCTTCGTCTAGGATGAAACTTTTATTTTTTCTCGCGCCCCATCCAAAATATTTTTTTCCCAGAGGAATTTGAAAAATTTTTTCGATAAACACACCATAGGGGACACGATTCTGACCAAAAGAGCCCTTTCCAAAAAGGTCGGTTTCCATTTTCAATCATTTTTTGAAAGGGTCACGGTGCTCGACTATTTTTTCGACCGACTGTATGGAACCTATGGTAAGGACTGTAAAACGAGAGTCGCTTCCGATTTTACAGTGATTGCCATAGGTGTATGGTAGAGCGGTCAAAGCTCCGGGGCCCCTGGAATCCATCTTCTGGGAACGTTGCCATGCCTCCATTTCATGGGTCGCTGTTTTCACCCCCCGCTTCACCTGTCTCCCTTTCATTTGCCCCCCTGAAACCCCTCCATTTCCTTTTGCCCCCCCTGACAGGTCTCCATTTCATTTGTGGCTCACCCCCGTTTTAAATCATTCGTCTGGGTTGAAACTTTTTTTTCTCGCGTCCCTCCAAAATATTTTTCGGAGGAATTTGAAAAAAGTTTCAATAAGGATATTGAAGTGAAATTACGCCAACTTCCAGGTCAAATGGAAGGGGAGCCTAAAACGCAACAAAAGGGACAAAATTCATGCAAAAAGAGCAATCCTAAGGTGAATTTCGACGTTCAGACCAACTTTGTTTCATATGTTGATTGGAGCATAAAATGCAACAGGAGGGTAAAAAGAAGATGAAAAGGGGACAAAATTCATACAAAAAGAGGCAGGTGGATTTCGACTTGAAACAGGATAGTGAAAAAGAGCCGTGGGACTCTCAACGCGGGGTAGGGGAAAAAGAGATAGGATGGATTCAAAAAGAGCCGTTGGACCACAACTGGAGGGGAGGGGAAAAGGGGATTCTACAAAAGGAGCTAGGGGATGGAGACTCTGAAGGGGGGTAGGTGAAAAGGGGATTCGACAAAAAGAGCCGTTGGACCTTAAACACAACGTAGAGGGACAAGATTCTGACAAAAAGAGCGGAGGATTCTTTCAAAGAAAGGTCGTTTTCAATTTTCAATCATTTTTGGAAAGGGTCACGGTGCTCAACTATTTTATCGATCGACTGTATGGAGTCTATGGTAATGACTGTAAAACGAGAGGCGTTTCCTATTTTACAGTGATTGCCATAGGTGAATGGTAGAGGGGTCATAGCACCGGGGCCCTGGAAACTCGGCAAGCATGGGCCGTTGGGACGTCCCCAAGCAAAGGGTTGAGCGGTTCCTGGGGAGGCTACGCAAAGGGATGCGAGCAATATCATGGGAGAGAAGAATATTTCTAGGGATTCTTTTTTCAAATGGAAACATCTTTTGGGGGAAGGAGGGAGTGAACTATTCAAACGAAACGAGTGTAGGGGAAATGGGCTAAAGAGAAGCGAATCAAATGGGAGACTGAGCAACATTGGGATACAAGTGAACAAAGACTTGAATGGGAGGCAGGGTTGGGATAGATTGAATGGTAAAGATTGCAAAATAGATGAGAGGGAGACCCATTGTAGAAAGGATTATAAAATAGGTGAGAGAGTTTTCAAACCGATAGGGAAGGACTGTAAAAAACCGGCGTGACACTTTTTATAAGAAAATGTTTTTCAATTTTGAAACACTGAATGGTAAGGACTGTAAAACCAGACGTTACACTTTTTTAAAAATAGGTGAGTCTGTTTTGAAACATTGAATGGTAAGGACTGTAAAAAGCAGGTGTTTTACTCTTAAAAAGAGGTGTGACGGTTGTGGGACACTTTTATTGCAGTAATTACCATAGGCTAATGATAAAACTTGGCGTATTATTCGAAAGCAAACAATGTATTTAAAAAAAAAAATTATTTTTTTTAGACATTTTGTGTAGTTTGTCCATGTAGCAGCATTCTTTTTAGTCCCGTGTTTTCCATCAACAAACTATCCCTTTCAGTTTTAAATGCATCCCTTTCATCTTTCAAGATGTCTCTCTCAAATTTAAAAGCATCTCTTTCGACTTTAAAAATGTCTCTCTCAGATTTGAATACATCCTTTTCCGCTTTAAAAATGTCTCTCTCTGATTTAAATACATCTCTTTCAGCTTTTAAAATGTTTCTTTCCGATTTATAGACCTCTCTTTCCGATTTCAAAATGTCTCTCTCCGATTTAAAAGCATCTCTTTCAGCTTTCAAGGTAATTCTCTCCGATTTCCATTCATGTTCTTTGGATTTCAACTCGTTTTTAAAGACGCCCCGTTCCATTTTCAAATCCGCCAGGATGGGTTTCCAATAATAATCCTTTTCCATGTGGGCCTTTGCTTTCATTTCTTTCAGTTGTTTCATGACATTTTGTTGTTTGGGGGATAAAAGGTACATTTCGTCTCTGAGAATTTGAAGGGAATACCCCGGATGGAACTCAATTTTCTTGCCACCGTACACCATCGAATACGCTTCGTTCGGATCGTTCAAAGGAATCTGACACTTTAAAAATTTCCAGCCCGTGACTTTAATGGGGACCCCCCATTTCAAATGATGCCATTTGTCTGGCCCACGTTGAGCGTGACTATCCCATAGTACGACATTCTTTTTCTGGGATGGGTTGAAACTTTTTTTTCTCGCGCTCATCCAAAATATTTTTTCGAAAGAATTTGAAAAAAGTTTGTTTGTTCATTTGTAGTAGAACGTACTTTAGACTTTCGGACAGACTTTGATTTGAGCATAAAATGCAACATGAGGGTACAAAATTCATACCAAAAGAGCAATCGTAAGGTGAATTTCGACTTGAGACAGACTTTGCTTCATACTTGGGTTTGAGCTGAAAATGCAACATGAGGGCACAAAAAAAGGGGGGAAGGGACAAAATTCATACCAAAAGAGCAATCCTAAGGTCGACTTGAAACACCACGAGGTGAAAAAGAACCATCCTAAGGTGACCTGAAACACAACGGGAGGGCAGGAGAAAAAGGGTGCTTTCAAAAAAGAGTCGTATCATGTTGGACCTGAAACACAACGGGGTGGAAAGGGGATTCTACAAAAAAGAGTCATGGGACCTGAAACACAACGTAGGGGACAAGATTCTGACAAATACAACCGTGGATTCTTTCAAAAAAGGTCGTTTTCCATTTTCAATCATTTTTTGAAAGGGTCACGGTGCTCAACTTTTTATTCGACCGACTGTATGGAGCCTATGGTAATGACTGTAAAACGAGAGGCGTTTCCTATTTTAGAGTGATTGCCATAGGTGAATGGTATAAAGGTAAAGGCACTGGGGCCCCTGTGTGCAAAAGGAAATGGCATACGGGAAGCTGCTCACCCCCCCACGATCCAATTTTAAACGTGGAGCGCAAATGTTTATACGACTTGTGGAAAGCGAGGAAAGTAACGAGCGTAGGGTAAAAATCTTTGGGTAAACCTTACATAATTTGGCGTAATTTTGAACCATGGTCAAGTGACGATCCATGAGACGTATTCAAAGGGATCTGGGGTCGGGACACATTGGCCACCAGACCAAATAGAGAAATGTGTAATAATGCATGAAAAGTAACCACTCAACATCACATCCAAGGGATATATGTATTCATAAAACAATAAAGTAATTTTAAAAAAAAACTTTTTTTAAAATTTTTTATTTATTATAACAACTGTAATAAAACAATGACAAAACCACGACACATTTTTTTAGTCCATAACATAAAGTGTACCAAAACCGCGACACATTTTTACAGTCCTTAACATAAAATGTACACATGTCTGAAAACCGACTTGACAGACTTTGAGGTTTTTAAAACCATGTTATATTTTTATAGTCCTCATGTGTTGCAGGTATTTTCACCTAGGGTGTCCAAGAAGGGTTCCTTGTACAGCCACTTTCCCCCACTCGGTGAGTTCACTGAATCAGCATTCTTTTCAGTCCAACATTTTCCAACAACAAACTATCCTTTTCGACTTGAAATACATCTCTTTTGGTCTTTAATACATCTCTTTGGGTCTTCAATACATCTCTTTCAGCCTTCAGTGCATCTCTTTCAGTCTTCAGTACATCTCTTTCAATCTTAAATACATTTCTTTCGGCTTTAAAGGTGTCTCTTTCCAATTTCAAAACATTTCTTTCAGCTTTCCACTCATTTTCTTTGGATTTCCACTCGTTTTTAAAAACGTCCAGTTCATTCTTTAAATCGGCCACGATGGGTTTCCAATAATCGTCTCGTTCCTTTTGCATCTTTTCTTTAATTTCCTTGATTTGATTCATAACATTCTGTTGCTTTGGGGATAAAACGTATAGTTCGTCCTTGAGAACTTGAAGAGACTCTTTGAAATTTATTTTCTTGTCACCGTACAACGTCCAATACGTTTCGCCTTCAAAAGGAATCTTGCAACGGATAAACTTCCAACCCGTCACTTCAATGGGGACTACCAATTTCAAATGACGCCACTTGTCTCGCATACGTTGAACATGGGTATTCCATTGCACTACCTTTTTGCTCCCGTTCTGCTCCGCGAGTAACCTTTGTATCCCGTCGGGAAACAGAGTGCATAAAACGGCAATGCTATGCGGATGCATAGGTCGATTGATATGGAAATGGGAGGTATGTTTCCCTTCTTCTACATTGTCTGGGATCCAACCATCACACGTGGCCTTGGGCTGGCTCACGTACACCAGGGTCCGAGCCAAGTGAAACGCATCTCGAATTTTGACGCATTTCTTGGCCCGTCCCATGTGGGGAAAATCATAACGAATTTTATGTTTCCAAATGTCTTGAAACGAGCTCTCCTTTTCACAAGCCAGAATCATGTGTCGATGTTGTATGTGACCCTCTAATCCGTTACATAGACACCAGAAGGGTAAAATGACCAATTCGTCACGAATGGTTTCCATTTCCTGACAAAAGTGAGGAAAGACGTCGTGTTTCACCATAATGTGAAACCAATCCAGGTCTTGGCACAGGTAGCGTTGAATGATTCCGTGAATGTCCTTTCCCAAACCACTGGCTTCACTAAATTCGATTCCACGGGGCCACAAGTCGGGTTTTTCAAAGACTGAATCGTAAAATCCGACAAACGTGGGGTCTTTGCAACGATTATACAGGTTGTGGGGCGTCGAGATTAAATACATACAATCGCACAGGATGTCGTCCTCGTAATCCGGGGGTGGGTCATCATCTTTTCTATGAGCCACAAAACCTTTCAAGCATTCCACAACATGTTGCACATTCTCACGCTTCATTCTTTGCCCATGAGGCCAAGATTTAAACCCCATACAAAAAACGCACTCTTTACGATTCTTTAAAAAATGTTCTTTCAAAGCATGTGTGTGATAGTATTGTCCAAAAGTCATGGATTCAAAACAAATGGGACAACGAACGACAATATTCGAGGAGGAATTGATAAGCTTGTAAAGCGTCGTGAGAGACATGTCAGCAGCACACCAAAATAATTCTGGAAATATAAAATCATCCAAGTCAAGCACATAGACATTTAAAAAAATTTTTTTTTTAAATCCATTGTAGTTGACTTGGACGATAAACAATATTTTTTTACAGTCGTGGAAAAAACTTTTTAAATCCTTCTGTTACACTACCGGTGTAAAGGTCCATCTTCTCCTTCCCTCTTGAGGTGTGGTAGAAAGTCTATTCGAGGGTGACACATGCACTCTTTGCAAAACGGTTCCCTCTTGAGGTGTTGTCGAAGGTCTATTCGAGGGTGACACACGCACTCTTTGCAAAACGGTTCCCACTTGAGGTGTGGTAGAAGGTCTATTCGAGGGAGAGGGTGACACATGCACCCTTTGCAGTACAGTCATGGGTCTCACGACGGCCACGGGTCGGGGAACCTGAGGATCTCTTTCTTGCCACGTAAACTTTATCTCGTGTTCAAAATGTTTTTGACCCTCCTTAGGGGAAGGAATCGTATAAGGTGTATTACGCGTGGTGCTCTTCTCGTGGCGCATGACCAGGGAACTCATCGTGTCTTGCTTAGGGCTCACCACTTCCATTGGGTAACATGGCTCGAACCCAATCTTCTTCCCCCAACAACAGATCGTTGAGGCTGGTAAAGACTTTCTGGTCCTGATGTTCAGCCCGTCTCAACGATTTCATTTGCAGATACGCATTCACCTTCCAATGATGAGGAAATAATCGCTTTCGGGCCCAAAAGGTGTTGGTGTGGGGCCACACATCCAGGAGGGTGTCGTGATAGGTCAGGGTCAATTTGGGAAAATACGAGACGAGGGTAGGTAGAATAGAGTCTCGCATGGCCTCCAAGGGCACCGTGCCCTCCTCCGTGACATGGGGAGTGATCAAAGGATGGTTCTGTAGGTACCAAAATCCAGTCTCGGTGCGTTCAAATTGGCACTTGAGAACACCAGGAGAAAAAAAATGGAGGGTTAAACTAGAAAATTCCAGACGAGTGCCGACTCGACACGGTAACACATACTTGTCCAAAAAGGTGGGAAAGATGACTCGTGGAACAATAATGTAATAACGACGATGTGATTTGTAAATTTCAATCATCATAAAAGTGTCTTGAGTAGCAAGACTCGCTCAAGTATTTCAACTCTAAAAAAAAAATAAAAAAATAAAAAGTTTTTTTTCTCGATGGAAACGAGATAGTCGCAATTGGGTTGGGTAGCCATGACAAGAAAAAAAATCGAGCAGCTGAGAATAAATGAATAGAGTGTGAGCTTGCATATAAAGGTGAATTGAAAAAAAAAAGAAAAAATTTTTTTTTTTCTTCTCAAAGTTTTATGCTTGCAATCTTAGTTTGTTTTCATAAGGTTGTAGGAAATTTGTAGGGTCCATTAGGGTACATCCTTCTCTTTTGGGTGTCTAGTGACAAGTTTAAGCCTGTCTAGTGACACGTTTAAACAAATCTGTTATAAATGAGTGCTTTGTGTTGGGTAACAACTCCCAACGCAGGTCCTTTTCATATTCAACACCATTTTCTATGTTAGAATCTATTGACAGATTCAAGCATCTCTGTTATCAATTAACCCATTGTGTTGGGTAACAACTCTAATACGGATACATCTTCATTTTCAGATTCAGCAACACTTTCCATGTCAGAATCTGAAGGCAGGTCCGATTCCGTGTAGGAAGAGATGGCTTCAGTCACCCATAAGGGTTCACCGCTCAGTGAATCTCCAAAAATACGAAATCTGTATCCAGATGGACCACATCCAATAGCCGTTTTATCTCGTTTACATAATTTACGACGACAAAAAGGACATGTATTTTTACCGCTTGTAATCCATTGTTTTAAACAATTGGAATGAAACTTGTGCTGACATTGACTCAGTAGGTACCATTCCGTATCATCGCTACTTAAACAGATAGAGCAATCGTGGCTTGGGCAAGGCTCGCTACTCAGGGAGCTGAAATCGTGGGTTTCGTGTGGGGAAAGCTCGCTACGGAGAGCAACTTTGAGAGCTCACTTTGAGAGCAATCAATTTAATTTCAAACATTTTCACTGGAAACTTTTCATAGATGAAACGTAGATGCAACATAAACAACAAGAGGAGGTAGGATTCCGTGACTAAATTGATCTTTCCCTCGGGTTTCAAAGCATCCAACCAGTGTTGAATGTCAGAGGGGTGGGGTGCGGACAATGCGTCCACATTCTTTTGTATCAGGGAGGTTAACTCTTGATAGTGAGCCTGATATGGTTGGACAGGAGAATGTAATGAATCCATTGGGAGAGTTTCAAGGGCCGTTGGGAAGGGGGGATGTGTTCCAAGGGTAAACGCAGAGGTTCCAATTCTTTGGAAAACTGATCGGCAATATCACTAAACATGGCTTGGTTTTGAGTGTACATGAAAGCTAGGTGACAGGAGAAATGTTTATGAAAAAAAGGGAATGTTGTTTTTCAATTTACCTAGTAAAGATTCAAAGTCATAATGATGATGTTTACAACACAGCAAAGAAAATGAGAGCTTGAGTTGAAAGCTCAATCTTTTAAACACTATAATTTTTCTCTCTAAAGAAAAAAAAAAAAACTTTTTTTTTTGACTTGGTAATTGTTTTTTAAAGTTTTTCTTCAATACACTTTTTCTTTGGAAAACATTTCTTGTACTCTGGGATGCAATGAAATGATATCCAGTCATGCTTGCACAACATTAGGTGAGTTTTTTCATGATTCAATACTAATCTTAAAGAGATTTATCCGTGAAGGGTTCCTTTTTTCTCCAACCTCGAGTCCTAACGAGATGGGTTTAACATTCTTTTCAAGAGTCCCCATGCATCAGATTACAGGGTTCTCGTCTCGTCAAACGTCTCCACAACAAATAGGCTTTGGTGACGGCACAACTCTTTTTATGGCACATTTTGCAAGGATATTTCAATTTATTGGGTTCTGGGTCCACATAGACGTTCATCTCTTCGGGGGCCATTCTTTTCAAAGACAACAACAAGCCCGCCACATACACGTCCATGATTTTACATTCCACGAGCGCGGCCATCACTCGCGTCTCCCATTCAGGCACGAGAGGATATCGAAACCAGAGTGTGTCCATGACGACCACACATTCCAATTCATCCACCGCCAACGCGGCTAGTCCTCCTGGTTGGTGACGAGAGATGAATTGCAAAGGAGTTTTAGCATTGGCCCAAGATGTGGATTCCATTGTATCCATAATCTCTCCACTTTGTTTTCTACGAGATGACAACAGTTTGTTGGATGGGTGTCAAAGTATGGGTTTCAAACTTTGGGTTTACAATTTCCAACGATGGGTTTCAAACTATGGAATTCAAACGATGGGTTTACTATTTCAAACTTTGGGTTTCAAACTATGGGTTTACTATTTCAAATTATGGAATTTCAACTATGGGTTTCCAGGAGCACTTTTCTTGACACTTCTTCTTTGGTCTCCAGGGGACGCTTCTTTTTCGTCTGCTGTTCACGGCGCCATTCTGCAATCTCCGCCACCTGCTCTTGGACCGACTCCACGTACCCGTCTCTCGATTCGGGGCACGTTCCCTCAAAAATACTTTCCAAAAAGGATCGACATTCGTGAGGGGTCTGCACGATCCCCTTGCGATACAACTGACGGACGGCTCGGACGTGTTTGCCACGCACCTCTCGGCCTCGTAGCGAAACAGGTCGATATATTCTTGGGATCCTCTCCCTGGTAGCCGTCCATGGCAAAGAATTCGTACACTGGTTTTGGGATCGCTGATTTTCTGTAAAATGCTCGCCAACTTGATCAGATCCGAGGAGCGCAACATTGTCTCGACCCAAAATACGCTCGACGCAATGCTGGCTCACCAACGTGGCCTGTTTGGAACGGAGAGTCCAAATGTGAAAGCAAATCCTGGTGGAGATGGGATCCATCAAATAGGCGCTTGGCGAGACACTTCCATGACGTGGGACCAGGGTAGATGGAAGGAGTGAGACACGCGTTTCAAAAGGCGCAGGACGAGCGTCTCAAAGGTTAAATTGGGATTGTCGTGTTGTTCCATCTCTCGTGTAAAGACATTGAGGCAGAGTTGACTGTCCATGATGATACTTGATTCTAGCGGTTGAAACTTTGAACGATGTAATATGCTAAAAAAAAAATTTTTTTTTCATTGTCAGTTTACAAGATTTTTATTCCTCAAGCAAAAATCATATCCCGTACCTTCTCGAAACTGGTGGCCAAAAAACATTTTTTCCGTCGAGCAGTTCACTTGTACCGAGGGTGCTTCTATACACATGTAAGCACAATTTCGTTTCCAAGCTTCAAAGCTCAAAATTTCCAAGGGAGATCGTTCAGGATTTTTCGCTAACCCATCTCGCGTCAAAGGCAGGGGTCGTCCCGTTCGACATTGATATTTTAAAATAGTCATGATATTTTTCATCTGGACACTGTTTTGCAAAGGTAATTGCTCTTGCACCACTCGCATCCAATTGAAAAAGTAGGCCACAATACAACATTTTTGAAAGATGGCCCGAATATCGGAAAAGGCTAACACGCGTTCAGCGTCTAATCGCCTCAACACGCCCAGCCAATGTTTAGCTGACGTTCTGTACACTACTTTGTGTCGGGTACCACGATAAAGGTACACGTATTTAAATATTTATAGGTCCCATTCAGTGTCCTACCTTGTTGAACGGGAGGCCACGGGTCAAGAGACAGGCATCGGGTAACCGTTGGAGCAACTCTTGACCCGTATACCTCGTGAACACGGTCGAATACCCTTGGCGTGTAGCCAATTCAAAGACTTGGTCTGATTAGAAAAACAATGCAATTCACCTAACAACAAAGCATCGACGTGAAAGCATCATCTCGTTCTTCTTGCGATTTTAAATGTTTACTATCCAAAGTGCCTTACGTATCAGATTTGGTCACGTGACACGTCAATGAATACCAAAGCATCTCCAGGCTCGGAAATCGTTTTTCGTATCAACCGAACAAATTTTAAACATAAATCGGGTACACATGCTTGATGTTGGTTGAATCGTCTCAAGTCGGGAACCGATTGTTCAAGATGGTGTTTAACAATTCCAAAAGCCTCCAAGAATGAGGTTGATAAGATGTAAAATCTGTTGATATATATCGGGTCGGACTGTGACCACATGATCAAAGATAACGCGAGCGGCAGACATTTGCTAGTAAATGAGTGAAAGCTGGATTGTGTTCAACTTTTACTTGGAGTATATTAAAAAAAAATTTTTTAAGAGAATAATGTTAGTTTACAAGAATTTATTTATCAAGCAATAGTCATATTTCAACATGTCCAGGACATGGTACACTCTAAGCACCACTGTCTGTATTCTCTTCAACAAGACCATTATTCACTTTGTCGTCCAAGGACCATGTCACTCACTGGTGGAGAGTCCATTAAACTGGTAAAGATCTTTTTCCTTCGTTCGAGGGTTTCGTACGTGTTTCATTTGCAGATAAGCCCCGGTCGAAAAATGTTCCGGGCAACACAATCTCTCGTCGTCCGCCCGCTTGGTCC
>BMAO01032613.1:0-15818 GCA_019973975.1 Trichonephila clavata | reverse complement strand
GTAATAGAGATCCGCTACAAAAGGGGTTTCACAACCCCCCCCTCCTAAAGGGCGTCGCAAGGGCTTAAGATTCGTCACAGATAAATATTCCAGTTATTTCAACTATTAGAACTATAGACTTGAAGTTTGGTAGGTGTTCTTTTTCATGAACTAGGTTCCTATAAGAACTGGTTTTGCAAAAATCATCCTCAAAAAGAGTGTTGAGAAGAGTTAAGGGTATATAGAAAGATATTTTGTCTTTGAACTGTTACACACATACTTAAAAATATGGTAAGCATGTTTCTTTTGTTGAATAGAGATTCACTAAGAACGGATTTTACAAAAATAACTCTCAAAGGAAGTTAAGGGTTTATTAATTTGGTAAGCATTTTTATTTTGTTGAATACAGATCCACTAAAATAGGTTTGAGAAAATCCAGTTTAGGGATTCCGGATTACGAGAGCGTAAAAGATAATTCTATACTTCAGTTTTAGATATATTACTTAAAAGTCTTGCCCTTTTTTAAATCAAGAGGAGAGAGAGAGATAAGAATGTTTTTTAATACAATCGAACGCTTAATGCTGCGACGTAGATATCAATAATTACATAATATATAATATATCATACTGAATTGAACTTAGTGGCACAGACAGCTCATCAGGGCCAAGGTCTGCTGTAACTATCTCAGCTTTCGTGACCTTAGCGCTGGGGTGCCTGTGCAGATTTTTCGGTCAAGTGGTCAGTCTGACGCTAAATCCCCAGTGTTCAGTTCCCAAGCAAGTTTGATACTCCTTTCGACCCACTGAAGGGTTGAAAACCTGAGTCGTTCTTGCCAAATCCAGCATTTGAACCCCGTACCTGCAGTGTGGAAGCGATATATTCATAAAACATTATGAAATACCCAGTGAAACGGGCGTATAGCGGCTTGTTTTCTATATTGCAAAAATTTTTAATAATGGAGGAAATAATAAAAAAAAATTTTTTTTACCTGAATTTTGTCATTTTTTATGGAAAATTCAAATTGTGTTACTAATTTATAATGCATTTGGCATCATTGAAAACATAAACAAATTAGATTTCTTGCACTATTTCTAGCTTATACAGTTACATAAAGTGAGTTGACAGATTGCAGGCCAAATAAACGTTCTAGTAAATTGATCGAAAAAAATATCCTTTCACTGTTAAAATCATTTGACAATAAAAAGAAATGCATGATTCGGAAGAATGTGCAGCAAAATTCTAAAGCCTTACAACTCGTTCCTTTGAACGAATAACTGGTATTCTATTACACTGCAAAACATAAAAACTACAAATTTTTATTACTGTAAAATATTAGAAACAAAATATGGTGGAAAAAAGAAAAAGAATATTATGAAATGGTTGCAGCTGAAAAATAATGAAAATAATTAAAAGTTGAAATGAAAATTTCTAATAAGACATATAAAATATTGATTGCTTATTACCTTTGAACTTTAAGGCTATTGGTGACGAATCTCTTAATTTTGAACCTGACCTGATAACCCCTCTTTGAAGACCCACACCTCACTAATATGAGAACTTTGAGCCTTAACAAGTTTAACTTGTATCTCAGCCCTTCTGCGCGGCACTTAGTCTTCAGTGGCACCAAAATTTAGAGCCACGACCCGAGAACGCTGATCACGAGTTCGTGGCCATGGCCATTTGGCTGCCGATGCCACTGGTAGATAACAAATAGTTATTTCCAAAAGCAATTTTTTAACAATTGTTTTTGACATTAATTTTAAGAAGGAATACGTTTCTTACATTAAAATGCAGCGTTATGTAGGATAAAGCTAGAGATTTTGTTTTAACTTGGGTATTTATTATTATTATCACACTCTAATATCTATATTTAAATTATTCGAAGTACGATTAAGAATATTATGAAATGTATGTTAATTTATTAGTAATGCTAATCAGGAGAAATATTCATGTACTTTCATGAATATTTCGTTTGAATTGATCGATTCAATGATTTTTAAATGAGGAAGAACATAACTTGACTCAATTAAGTGGATCTCTGAGATAACACCCAATTTTCCAAATCCTTCTAACTTGAGGATTTTGAATATCTATGTCCACATATATCCATTGATTCATCAATTAGCAACCCCTTATACAGTGAATCTTCTGTAGCCACAAAGACTTGAACCTTCGACTCAACAGAAGCATTTTTTGTTCTAAAAGAATAAAAATGTTCCTTGTACACACACACACACACTCTGAGTATTGTAAAAAAAATATGCAAATATTATATAATAAGAGATATTATATAATACATGCAAATATTAATAAATAAGGACTTTTATATGTAAATATTAATAAATAAAGGAAGAGCATTTTTATCTAGCATTTTATATTGCGTTTCCTGTTTTTTAATAACATTCTATAAGATATTTGCAAAATTTTGTTATCTTCGTTTCAAACTATTTGAAAAATAATCCCGTTTGAGCTGTATTCTACGTAAAATAGCTCATAATTATTTAATTGTCCATATCACACTCTGTTCTATCATAACAATCATTTAACATTTCTCAATAAGGGCTTTATCTAAATATATGGAAGCATTATTATTTAAAATCATTTACATTTCTGTTAATCCAGACAGAATTTCAAAATGCTTATTGAAGTTTAAAAGACATCTCAAATACAATCTGTGCTTTTCTCTTCTCTCCAGGTGTAATCTTGAGGGAGACCACACTCAGGGCCTAATAAGACTCTTTGAGATATTCATAACAATCTTCGATCAAAATCAATATTTTAATAAGCACTGGGGTTTGCATTAAAGCAGGAGAGGGTGGGCATTTAGGCTCTCAAAGTAAGGATTAATTTTCTTTACATTCAAACTCATTCTCCAATGAAACTACCTCTATGTATTAGCTTCTGTGGGGCTTCCAATAAGCAAGATTTATAGTGTATTGTATATTTTAATCTTAAAGCATGTGTTTGATAGGCACAGTTTCATTTTCTGGAACGTAATTTTTTCAAATTAATTACTTTTCTGTACAACTCTTAAAAACATTTACAAAAAAGAATCCCGTGAAGTCTATAAATACAATACTTTAAAATGAAAACATTTATATTAAGTGAAATAATTTAATAAAAAAGAACGAAATGGGGAAACTAGATTTTGTTTTTCTTCATGAGTTGATTCTAAAAGGATTAAGTTCTTCTCTACTATTTGAAATGTGTTGCTGAATATAAGTTTGTGCATGATAATAATGTTATTTAATTAAATAACTTCTTCTGCCATTCTGCAGATTCCGTTTTGATTTTGAAAAATGTTATGTAGATCCTTTTAAATATCTTTTAATTGCCAATGGTCCATCCTTCAGGACCAACGTTTTAGTAATAAGTTAAGCCAGCCGCCTAACGGCAGTATTTTAAACTACCTCTAGCTACCCACTCAGATCATGTGATTTGAGACGCCTATAAATACCGAGATTCCTGGAGACCAACTCCTCTTTCGCTTCTGCATTTTGTCTGAGTAAACATGTAGCCGGCTGCAGCTCATGTGCATTCGTTTTCGTTGTTCTGTGTTGTCCATTTCATGCTTTATGTTTAACATGTTTATATGTGCAAGATGTGGAATAAACAGATTTGAATAACCCATGACTGCCTCTTGATAATATTTATTATGCCTCACCAATCTCATATAAAGTATTCATTACAACACCGCCATATTACACACACACACACACACAACACACACACACACACACACACACACACACACACACACACACACACACACACACACACACACACACACACACACACACACCACACACACACACACACACACCACACACACACACACACACACACACACACACACACAACACCACACACACACATATATATAGACTAGACAAACTAGACGAACAGATACTGGATTCAGTTTATTTTCTCTTAACTGATTAGGTGTTAATGAGGCTTTCTCATGCATGAAAGGTATATGCTAATATAAAAGTTGATAAAAAAATGTCAGCATGAAATATCAAATATGTTTTTTTTTAAAATTCTGGATGTATCTTCTTTGTACGAGATAGCAGAAGAAGTTTTAGAATAATTTTAATGATGATTGATTTAATGATGTTTTTGATTTAATGATTGTATTTAAATTTGAAGAGTTAATTCTGATAAAAACAAACGAAGTTCAAATTATAATTTCAATGTTAATAAAATTTTCAAAATATTAAATCTAATACATTTTTGCTGCATTTTTTATGTATAAAAATAATAAACATTTTTTATTTCAGTTTTCTGTAAAGACATAATTTGATGTTTGAAGAAAACTTTTTTTTTGTAAAACTAGACAGAATTTTTTTCTTCTAAAATGGAAGAATATATATTGTTTAGCTATCAAGTTAAAAAAAACCGTTGCTTATTAGCTTTATTCAAGGATCGTATGCTATTTTTTTACTTTAAAAAATGGAAATGCTTGATTTTAAGATATCTATAGTTCTACATTTTTACATTTCTTAAAAAAATCTTTCATAAATTAAAAAAAAGTCAAGACGTATTATGATTTTAACTTTTTTTATGTACAAATACAATCTTAAAAAATAAATGAGGCATCATTACAAAAATTTTTAATATTTGATAGTTTTAAAATAATTTTTTTTAGGCGTATGTTAAAAAAATAGTTACGCAAAATAGCCATTAAAATTTTTTACATTCTAATTAGTATTTTTTCCCCATTTTTTAGTTATTTTATAAAAAAAAAGAACATTTTGGAATTGTTAAAAAACTAAATAAAAACTTGACATAAGCTGAAAGATTTCAGTAGATTCTAAAACAAAATTCATTAGTTCAAGTGATATTACGAAAATCCTTATTATAGAATAAAAATAATATAAATTTATCTACTGAGATATATTTTCTCTCTAATGAAATATTTCTCAGATAAAAATAAATATCAGGAGGATGTAAACATCAAATGCGAGCAAAAATAATTATCTTAATATTTGTATAAATCATTTTAAAAATTAGTTAGTGGTTAGAGCATCGGACTCAAGACCAGAAGGCCTGGGTTCGATGCCCGATGCCACCAAATGCCCGCCGAGAACACACACAGTATGTGCTCGTTAAATCAGTGGGTCTGAATGGTGTCGCCATCTATCGTGTTGCACCGAGCAAAATCGTACTATCACCTTCATGGGGGCTCAAAGCTTAGGCTAATGACAGCCGTAAATATTCTAGTCCTTAGGCGCGATGAATTTCGTGGACCTTGATCTGATGTTACTGTCGATCAAGTGGCATAGGCAACAACAACAACAAAAATTAATTATTTAGTACTTAAAAGATATTCCTGAAATCGGAAAAAGGAAAGAATCCTGGAGGGAAAGATATTATCGTCTTAATTAACTTAAAATATTCAATCTTATTACAATCAATGATCGTTTACTTATTGTTGAAATAAGTTTACTTGTAGAATTACCAATAATTCTCTTTTTCTCTCGGTTTACGTTTTATGGAAAAAAAACTACAGAAGCTATGAAGATTCTTAAGTATTCTAAAAATTTTGCTTAAAATTAAGGGTTAGCGAAAATATCAATTAATTTCTTGTTTTATAGGTATTATAGTTTCTTGATAACCCTTGTATTATAATTTTTTACAACGAAGTTTATTTTTCTTTGAATTGTGTTTCAATCATAATCCTAAGAGAATTACGTTTAAAATGTTTACATATCTTAAATAGAAAAAAAAAGTTTTATTAGAGAAAAGATATAAAATATTTTTTTTCAGTTGATAGTATTTTTGACAACGTCTCTGAGTCAGTAGAATTAAAAGTTTCATATATCTGTACTGTCATCTATAAGAGATACTTCATGCAGCATTAAATTTTTTAAAAAAATTTAATCACAGCTATTTGTTAGTACAGTTGAAAACCTTGTTAAAGAGTAGTTCATGAAAATTTCTCTGTTGATTATTTGAATTCGAGATTTAATTTTCTCCAATGGAAAAATCAATCCCGATCCCACTGAAAGTTGCATAGTATTAATTTTTATCTTAGAGTTATTCATTAAACCGTTGCGGAATAGTATGGAAAGGCTATGCCATCCAATAGGTTGAACAATTCAATAAAAGTATCATCCATAGGATGAATTCTTCACGAACAGCATCATCCTATTTTATGATATATGAATATTCTACGAACATCAGCCAGATATCCTAGCTAAAATCATGATTCCGCCACTTCTATACTGGAGTTTTTTAACAATGTTAAATTAAAAGCATTGTTTTTCTTGTTTAGCATACCACTATATCACTCTACAGAGTAACATTTAGTAACGAAATACAGAAATATCGATTGTTATCAGGTTCAGATAACAAGCTCTCTTTTGCCCAACAAGTAAAGGCACTTTTGTGTCATTCATTAATAGATACATAAAAAAGGATTTTACTTTACAAAAAATGCTATTGATTTTAAAGACGTTTGTGCACTGTGGTATCAAATATTATTATTCTATTGTAGTTGAGGAACAATGATTTAAGGTGAGCTGAGGCACATACAATTCCCTTTTTGGGGGGGGGGTGTTGCGAAAGAACTAGAAAGGGGTTTTTCTCTGTCCTGTGGTGTCTTGGAGCACATCTTCTTAATATTGAATTTTCAGATTCCTATTAATCTCAAAAACTGTGGATTTTACTGCTTTAGAACATCTAGTGGAAGAATCAACTTTCGATAATCTTATATCCATTTAGCTGATTAAGTGCCGTATTAAAGAATTGGATAAACGACATTTCTCATAAATGACATAATATTTCAGTACATACAACTGAAGATCAACGGGCTTAGCAAAACTTCCACTCTAAATACCAAATTGGATTATATAACTGCAGCTTCATTCAACTGCTTATATTAGCACCCAGTTCCTTAAAAATGAGGTGAATTTAATTGTTTTAGGAAATTTTTATGAAATTAATGATCATTCATATAAGCCATATTTCCTACGCTTTAGTTTATTCTTTTAAATTTTAGTAATAAAGAACTGACTTTACTTTAAGATGCTAGTATATTTCGATCGTATATTGGCATAAGAATTTCTCTTTTAAAGAGAATAAACTGAAACTTAAAGGAGAGATATTTCTTCGAGTACATTATTCTATCTGAAACAAATCTTCGAAGAAAATCTCCCTTTTCCCAAAAGAAATAGGAAAATCACGAGTAATGTTGGAAAGATAAATTACATAATTTGCAAATGATCTAATACTGAAATCGATTTCTCGAAAGTGAAGACTACAGAAAGAATTAAGAAATTTGATGAAGAGAAAATAGAAAATTTCTTATACTGTATCGCAAAAGAATTCGGAGTAAGTAAAAATCTTTATTTTAATATTTGGCGTTTTATTTTACGAGGCATTTATAGCAATCAAACATTTTAAAAGCAATCTACAAAAATCCATCGAAATTCTATTCGAAATGTGAAAAGTGCAAGAAATGGAGGAAATAGAAGTATTACTGTTTCAAAAAGAATTTCAATTGTACTACTTTAAATAAGGATTTTAAATTTTGTAAAATGGACTTTGACTGAAAGGATAACTGGACCTGATTATTGTAAGCTATGCATTAGTAGAAGGAATTGTAAACCATCTTAACATGGAGATAAAAGATTTTCAATCCAATAGGAAAGTCTTTTCAACATCAAATTTCTCATTATACTCAATAAATAGCTGAGAAAACTACAATTTGGAGAAAATATCGATTATCTTACTGATGTAATTTCCAAATGCGCAGTTTTAAAAATAAATTAAAAACAGAAAAACTTAATATTTTAGTAACTTTCGCATAAATTTAACAAACTGATTATAAATATTTTAAGCATTACTTTGCACTATAAATAATTTATTGTTGATTCAACCAAAGTATCACTTAATATTATTAAATAAATTTGTAAAGTTTGTTGAAAAAAAAAAGAATCGTGATATTTCGGAATTCTATTTTCTGAATTTACTAATATGCGTAAGAACTTAAAAATTAATAAAGAAAGAAGCTGAAACATAAATTCCGTGTTTAATACTTCTGTTAAAATTGGGTCATATTGATGTTCTTAGAATTTTTAAAAGTATTTTATGAAAATGATTATTGAAGCAACAACAAAAAACGAAATATATGTTCTGTTCTCAAACATTACACAGTTAAAATAATAGTTTAATGGCTAATTTCCCAGAGTAAATAGTTTGAAAAGGAATAATATATGTATATATCTGCAGATATATATAATATATATAATTTATATATATATATATATATATATTAGTTCTTCATCTGCCTGGTAGGTAAAATACACCAATGTAAACAATTACACTTAACAATTTATTTCTAAAAAATGCATTGAGTCAGTGGTAACCTAGTAGAGGGTCACAAACTCGGGGCTGGGTTATTTCTGTTGAATAATGCTTTTTAGCCCTGGTGCCACTGAAGACCCCTCGTAAGCAAGGGCCGATGCACATGAATTAGTTTGAGTTTCAGAGTACTCCAGATGGGGGTGATGTGTGGAAGTGGAGAGAAGGGGATATCACACACACATACAGCTCAGGTGTCCCCTCCTCATTGACAGAGATTCAAAATAACGAAGTCATTGCGTTGGTTTTGAGTGTTTAATAAAACATGCAAAAAGCATTGCAATGAAAAGCATTACATTACATTAAATGAAATGATTTCTATAAAAAAGTTGATTTTTTCTAAAATACTATTTTTGTCTTTTCATATTAATCAATGTCATATACAGTAGAACGTCGTTTATCCGAACATTTATTATCCGGAGAGTCAAATATCCGAACCAAAGTCCAGATACATTTTCGAACAGTGCAATGCTCAACGGTTGTTTCGCGAGGGCCAATAGTGACGGGAAAACTCAAGGTGAGGGATATTTGGGGAATTTCAGTTGTGTGATTTGGTAAACATCTGCGTGGAATATTAGGTCAGTTAGTTTCTAAGTGAGGGAGTATAGTGCTCTTTTGTTGAGTTGTGAACTGCTATGGCTTCGAATTCAAAACGGAAGCGCAACGTTTTGAACATAGAAACAAAGCTTTAAATATTGAACCGTCTCGAGAAGGGAGAAAGTGGAGCGTCTCTAGCACGGTTTTATAATGTAGGAAAGTCAACACTTTCTGACATAAAAAAAGTAGAGAAACCATTTTAAATTTTGCGTCAAAGCGTGATTCAGAAGATGGCGCGAAGAAAAGGAAAACCTTGAGGGAAGCAAATGATGTTGTTCTTGATCGTGCTTACAAGAACGTGTACAATGTACAACGAAAAATAAGTGATTATTTTCACAATAAAGGTAAAATTGCGATATTTTGCACCTAATTTTCTTTTTCTTCAAGCACGTTTCCTACATTGATGATTTTCAATACTCGTATAGTGTCCGATTTCATATACTGCATGGATCGCATTCAGTTATCCGAACAATCGCGTATCCGAACGGTGTCCGGTCCCAATTGATTCGGATAAACGACGTTCTACTGTATAAGGGAAATACCTTTAATGTTCTTAATCATTTAGAATTTTAGATGTTCTGAAAAGTAAAACAATGAACAAGGAAATACAAAATATTCAAATAAGAAGTAATGTAGAACCAGTATACAATGTTAGCATAAGTTATTTATTCACTTTTAAAAGCTATATTTTCAAAGTATTACACGTACATACATGAAATGTACAGTGAAAATCGTTAACACGAAATTGGAGGACTAAAATATTTTTTCGTGTTAAAGGATAATGCAAAGAATAAATAAATAAAAGTATATTCGACAAATGTAAGTTTATTAGAGAACATTTTATGTATTTATGCATGTATTTAAACAAAAAACAACAAGCCAAAATTAATAAATATAATACGAAATATTTTGTTTTGAAAAACCGCAACATTTATTGAGTTTTTGAAAATAATCTGATATTTTTGTTTGTATTTTTTTTTAGTATCAAATAGTCAACAAATTGTTCGATGTCGTCCATTTTGTTATTCATTTCACCATTAAAAAATGTGCGTCTAAATAGCTGCACATACTGCCACGATGCTCCTTTTTCGAATGACGTGGAACAGGAGCTGCATTCATTTCATTTTTGTCGTCCTAATCTTCATGATTAGTATTTTTTAAGCTTTTGAAAACAAGTTCCAAAATGTTTTTGCCTAACATAATTGGGGCTGTATATTATCCTCTACTGCAATAAATTCTTCCGATGTGATACAATAGTACAGTCCAATACACAGAAATTTTCTCAAACATTTCATTAAGTTTCTGAGTTTTTCGTGTTTTGCTTATTCTTAGAAAAAAATGCAAGTAAATCACACAGCAATTTGTCGGGACCATTGTATAATTTCGTTTTAACCGATATTTCGTCTTAAGCGTTTTCGGGTTAAACGTATTTTATTGTCTATGAAAAGAATTACAAACTCACCAAGTTTATACGCGACACACGTCCAAGCGATGATGAAGATATTCCATACATTTTGTTGTATAGTTCTGTCAAATGTTTAGATTGTAACACTTATATGTTCTTTAAGCTCGATTAAGTGAGGTAATACGTAAAAAACGTCTTTAACTTCCATACAGGAAGAAATCGCATGGGCGTTAAATCAGTCAGGGGAACAAAACTAGGTTATTCTCACCAGAACGTTCAATCTAGAGATGCAGAAGTTCATTATTTATGTAGTCATTAACTGGAATGTGTCATTGAAGGGAGGCGTCTTGCTGGAAGACAAAATCCGAGAGTGAGTGAATATTAATGTCACACTGTTCAGTTACACGAGAGCTTTTGGCGACGGTCGTCGTAATTTTGAACCATGGTAAAGTGACAAGGATGACACCTGAGCTGTGGCATACCCCTCTCTAGTTCCACATCACACTAACGGAATAACGTTTGAGCATCAGCAGATTTAACTTGCATCACCCCCTATGGCGGGTCTTCAGCAGTACTACGCTCGAACTCATGAAACGTCGGCTACGAACCTTGATCACCAGGCTACCCGGTTACCTATATATTAGCTATGTCTTAGGATTAGGGGTAACAGTTCTGGGTTAAGCAAAGTTTTAACCATTGGTATCCAAGATTATAGAAAAGTAATCAGTCTGTATGTTTGTTAAAATTCCTACATTCAATAATCTTCAGTTTACATGTTCTGTTAGATTTTTATAAATATAACCTATGCAAAACCTTAAAAAATTCAGATTTTAACTGCCTAGTAGATTTTCATTGATAAATTATTCATTTTACATAAAAACTTTTATCTACGAATTATGTACATTATATTTAATAGACAGTATTTTTTACAAAGTTTCCTGAAAGCGTTTAATAATGAGTTTCTAATATAGTAATGTCCTAATATTCTAATATAGCACATGCACAATTATTTCTTTATATAAAATAAAACAGATATATTTTACTCCGAAATATCAAAGGTATATTTGGCGTCAAGCGCACGTCTTTTTTTTATGTGAGAGCACCGAATTTTTTCAGAAATCATAGTTGAGTATTCATTTTTGCAGAAGTCAAAACTCTGTGTAAATATTTTAATAAGTTAGCTTATGTGATCCAACTTTTTTAAATATAAAATACAGTTCCAAGACAGTTTTTAGACACAAACTTGAATGACCGTGAAAAAAAGAAATCGAATTCGAATTTTAGCGAGATTTGGCTTGCTCAAGACATTTTACTTCAATTATAAAGGAAGGAGTCACATCTCTATGATGTTATTTGAAATTGTTGTTGTCGTGTCCTTCTCAAAGGGAAAGAAGAATGAAAGTTGCCAGAGCCTGTGAGACAGGTTAAACTTCTTAACGATGGATGGCGACACCACCTATCTCCACCTCCACAATTTAGGCATGGAACTGGAGGAAAGGGAAATATGGGTTTTGAAATAATCATTTTTAAATAAATCCGTTTTTACGTAAGGTTTTTAACAGATGGTGAACTATATTTAAATAGATTTTTATAATATGATTCAGAAAATGCAGATAATATTTGCTTTAATGATTAAATAAAAAATGATTATTACACATTTAAATACTAGTAGATAAGATACAAGGTGTCCCAAAAATAGCACTCAAACTCTGCGCAGTCGGATTCCTCTTTGGGAGTACATAAAAAGGCCTCAAGAACTGTACCTGTACCATCCATAGTTTACGAAAAAAATGCGTTAAATGTTGATGAATGAATGATGATGCATGATGGTTAATGCTAGAGCTCCCACACATTTCTGTACTTCTGTAAGTGATTGACAGGACATTTGTGTGTGTGTGGCATACTCCGATCGCTAGTTCAGACGTCGAGTTACGGTTTTGGGGCCTCCAAGATCACTAGAGCTCACATCGGTGGATTTTTTCCCAAAAGGGCAATCTGAATGGGGAACTGATGTATTGAGACATAGTGACTATACAGACTTCTGCAGGATGCTGTACTTCAGTGAAACCACACTGTGCTATGAGTGCAGTCATCCATTCACGACGTGCTCAGGTCAACCTCGATATGCATGGTGGGCACTTGAAAAATCGGCTTTTTTTAAAATATTTACTAATATTGTTGTTGATGTCTCCAAAACGTTGCTTTTTCCTTTCACCGACTGTGGCGTCATACTTTTTTTTTCTCTCCGTTAACTATATATCTTACAAGTAGAGTTCTTTGGTATTTCTTATGTACTCCCAAAGAAAAATCTAGCTGTGTAGAGTTTGGGTGCTTTTTCTGGGACCCCCTGCATAAAAGGATATGAATTATTTTATCGTTGCTTAAAGTTCCTTTGTTACAAGATATTTTTTAATAATTTGATGCAACATAATTGGAGTTTATTCCAGAAACCCAAATAAGAATTGAGTGATATATTACTTAGTTTCCTACGATTTGTAGTGTTATATAACTAATGAATACTTTCAGGGAGAATTATACTCGAAAATTTAAGGGAATGTTATGAAATAAAAGTTATTGGAATTGTGCTGAGTAGTTCTTCGTTTTTATTGGAGTAATATGCACTCATGTCCATAAATTAAGGATAATGAAGTTCAGGCAAAGAAAGAGACAGAAGCAAAACAAATTTGACTTATTTGTAAAGTCTATTTATTAAACAAAAGGTAAAGAGCAAAAAAGATGCTATATGTTTGACATAATTAATAAAATTCCGATTTTTACTCCCTGGAGCAAATTTCAAAAAGAACCTATTTACAAAAACAGTATAACATGGTTAGTATGATGGTTAATACGGAGTATGTCTCCCGGACGATGCAATATAGGCCTTACAACGCCTACGCATGCTGAGTATCAAATTACCATCTGATCTTGGGGAATATTATAAGATCAATCTTATCTTGGGGAATATTATTATATTTGATCTTGGGGATTCGGAGGGCATTGCTTGATCTTGGGGAATCAAGCAATGCCCTCCGAAGTTCCGGTAGACAGTGGGAGGGGGTTGACGGGCTGCAATTCGTCGGCCAAGCATATCCCACACATCTCTATTGGATTCAAGTCCGGTGAGTATGCTGGCCAATCCGTACGTGTGATATCCTCCGATTGAAGGCATTCGTCTACAATGTTTGCACGGTGAGGACGGGCATTGTCATCCATAAACAGAAATTCAGCACCCATGGCACCCCGAAACAAACGTACAGTTGTTCCAGAATGACATCCTGATAGATGTGGCCTGTCATCGTTACACTCTGAACATGCAGGTCAGTTCGGGAACCAAGAATAATTCCTCCCCAAACGAGCCATCCTGCACCACCGTAACGGTGTCGTTCAATGGTGTTCTCTTGGTGGTAACGGGTACCTGGCGCTCTCCATATGAAAGTCCGGCGAGAATCAGACTGCAAACTAAACCTGGACTCGTCGGAAAACATCACACAAGACCACTGTTGCGGTGTCAACAATGCATGCTCGCTACTCCAGGTTAATCGCTGGCGACAGTGAGTTGCGGTAAGGGGAACACATCTGACAGGCCTACGAGCATATAGACCAATGTGCCCTAAGCGTCTGTACACGGTCTGCCTTGAAGAGAGCTGACGGGACAGGTCTGATGCTGTGCTCCGTCTGTTTCTTTTGGCAGTAACTGCCAAATACCGGTCCTCATTTGGCGTTGTAACTCGGGGGCGACCTATGCTGTAACATCTACTCACATTACCATCATCTTGGAATCACTGCCAAAGCCTGGAGATGACACTCTGAGCGATACCGAAGTTCCTCGATACTTCCAGCTGGGTACTCCCACATTCCAGTGTCGATAATTCTACCACGTAAAAAATCAACCAAATGCTTCCTTTGTGCCATAACTATGCGGTTATTGCAATGAAAGGCTTTTAAAGCGCTTGTGAACAATTTTACTTCTTTGCCACCATTCCTTATATACCCCTCTCTTACACTCTCGTCATGTGACGTACTATCCGCGCCATCTGGTGGTTTCCTGTCATTTGCATATTCTTCTTCAAGATGTGTTGATAATTCTACAGGATGAAATTTTTATTTTAGAGTTCAATTTCTGTGTGATTTTGAATTATCCTTAATTTATGGACATGAGTGTTCTTACCATGAAGAGTAGTATATACATATATATATATATATAAACGAGGGAGGTGCCGAAAGTAAGCTTCGTATTTTATTCACACGAAAACTTTATTGCCAGAAAAAAGTGCACCATGACATCATGAACTACCTATCTTTTACTATACAGGGTGTAAGTGCCGAATGACTTTTACTAACTTAAAGGAGGTAGAAAAATATCATGAAGAGCAAAATTACAAGAAAAGCACTGGCGGAAAGTGATAGGGGGCGCTGTACGCTAACTTAAAATATTGACACGTGCCATTTCCTCATTTCCCGACACTGCCAGCATGCGATGAACATGATTCTTTGTACAAACGTCGAATTAACGGATATCCATCAATGACTTAGCCAACGGAAATTGACGCACTGTTGTTCGGTTGTATGGGGAAATTTCCAACGAGGTGGCAAACGAATCACCCAAACGTTCGTCAGGTGCATCAGAACCTGGTGGAACACGGAACTTTCAGATTCACGAATTAAAGGTACCGGGCGACTGCGAACAGTACGATCAGCCATATTTGATGAAAGTGTGATGCATACTGTAGACCAAAATCCCAGGTATCAGTGTACGGGCACTTGCCTTTGCAATGAAAGATCTCGAACAACTGTCCATCATGTACTTAAAGGCAAGTCTTATATCCGTTTATTATACACAAACGCATTTATTCAGCCAGTTTTTCACCCACGACGTATCGCGTTTGCATAGGGGTTTGTTAATCAAAGTGCGGCAGACATGCACTTTGCCTGTTCCGTATTGTCCTGTGATGAAGCAACCTTTTCACATAAAAGGGTGTTCAATACGCACAACTCGCACCTGTGAGCCTTAAACAACTTATACAGCTTCCGACCACGTACCACAAAACAAAGCTCCATTGTTACTGTGTATACGAGTATCGTGAGGGACAGTTTACTTGGCCCATTCATCTTACCCACTCGACTAGACTCTGAAGTATCTCATCTTTACCGGAACTGCTTACCGATGTCCCCGCACCTGTTCTGTGCTGCATGTGGTTTCATCAGGCAGGGGAACTTTCGCATTATGGAAGGTGAGAACGTGATCATTTGGACCAGATATTTTCAAAAGGTGGATTGGACGTGGTGGTCCCGTGGCTTAGCCCCTCCCCCCCCCAGATTCCCTGATTTACTTCACCTTAATTTTTTTTGTCTGAGGTGCCATGAAAAACTTGTGTACAACACGCCCGTGAATTCTAAAATGGACCTGCAGACGTGGATGTCCCTCGCTGTTGCTACTATCCGTGAAACGACCTGTATTTTCGAACAAGTA
>BMAO01032612.1:0-64224 GCA_019973975.1 Trichonephila clavata | reverse complement strand
TATAAAAATGTTTTTCTATGAATTCGAAGGCTTAATGCAAGAACTTAGATAATAATAACATAATAAGAATATACAGTTTTGCAATGTCAAGAAATTTACAGCGAAGAGGTGGGTAATGGCTAGTCACTTACAGAGATTTTCTAAGAAATATATACCGTCTCCCTGTCGTTCATTCTGTTCAGATCAGTGGTTTTTCTCAATACTTTTTGCTCTTCTAACCTTATTTTCAATTCTAAATACCATCATATCTTCTTTAAGTTCCTCCTTCCTCTTCTTCTTTTCTCAGTTACTAAGGTTTGTAATCTAAAAGTGTTGAATCTATATTAGATTTTCATGGGCTTCGTGAAAAAAATTATGAATTTATATTATAACAGATATTTATACGACTCACTTTTTGGTTTTTAAATAATAATTCATTCGAAGAACTTAAATAAACAAATTAAAAGTATGTAGTTAAAAAATATTAAAGACAAATTATAAATGAAAAAAATTATTCAGAATCGATAGATTATATATATTTTTATTATAGAAAGGAATTAGGATTCTTACATTGGTGTGGAAGTGTACTTTGCTTATATAGAACACGTCTTAGTAATGTACAGATTCATATAAGAATTATTAGATATATATACACAAAAAGTTCAAATAAGATCCTATAATCCGCGACTTCCCAGTCTCTTACATTTCAGCATACTTATATTAAAAATTTATTTTAGGAAATATTGATTAAGACTACTTAAGAAAGATTTTACTCTTCAGACTAGTAAGAACATATTGACAGATTATTTAGGGCATTACTTACTAATACTTTAAAACCATTTACAGACTAGACATATAAGTTACGCATCGAAATGAATCAGTGCTAAATGACATGCTCACGCAAAAGAGCAAAAATTATATTATAAAATTGATGTGGGTTTACCTTTTTTTACAAAATTTAATTATTGCTAGTTATTACGCAAATATTTTTTCAATTCCTACTCTTAGCTCACACTCTCTCTATATTTATATATTTATCTTGTTCAAATTTTCAATCGTTAATAAAGTTCTTCCTATTCATCCAATCAGGTTCAAATAAATCTTTTTAAACTTGCAGTGGATGACACTTGATGTTAATATAATTTCTCTCAAATATTAATTCATTAATTACCGGTTAATTAAGTAAATTAATTGCTGGTTTTTGACGCTAACTTAGATTTATCTCCATTGTTGTAACAATGTAACTGTTAAAACATTGATAAAAGTTGGCGTCGAAAACCAGTTTTTCAGCCAAACTAGTCAAACCGGGTGTGCATTGTTGCAACAATACAGACAAATCCTACTCTTTTTTTCAAGTCCTGCTATTAGTTCGCTCTCTATGTACATATATACATAAATAATACTTTCTATTCATCCATTCAAAGTAGGAACTGACTTAATTTTTTTTTTATTATTCGTTTATATAAAAATTTGTAGCGCCCACAGTTTTTAAAAACGTTTCTTAAAAGTTCTTTTCACAAATTCGCCTAAATTTCGTATATACTAATTAGCCGTAGTTAATTTTTAATGGGGTTCAGCTTATTATTAGTGAATTATCTCGATTTTTGTAAATGTATCGCTTCATTATGATACTTAGTTAACTGATTCTTTATTAATGTCACAGTTTGAAGCACCATGAGGGCTATTGGTGACACACCTCGCAATTTTGAGCCACGGTCAGGTGACAAGAACTATATCTGAGATTGTACGGTACTTTTCAAACTTCCATACCATGCCATTAAATCTTCTAACTGTCATGGCCGAGATTATCTCGGGCATGGCACTAATGCACCAAAATGTCAAGCCCAAAAATTACTCGGGGTAATTCCTTTTGTAAGTGCATCTTATTGTTATATTCGAATACTTATCAGAAGAAATTTATTTTTGCTTTACCTCTTTGTCAAACCCAAATGTGTATCGGGAAAAGTGAATTTAGGCTCAATTCGATAAATTGTGTTTGATGAGCAGTATTCATGATACTTCAATAATCAACCTCAAAAAAAAAATATTTATATATATACAAAAAAAAAAAAAAACTGAAAATATACTCAAGCTCAAGATTGTTTTCCACAATATTCTATAATAATTATTGGTTGTACAGATTACTGTGAGGAAATATGTTTTCATCCGATAATCCGAAAACGCTAGAAAAAATATAAAAGTAAATTTTTACATTTTTACTATAGATAAGGTACTCTGGAACTTATTTTTGCTGTAAACAATGTTATTGTGAATCGTATTACATTTTTAGAATTTCGAATCCAAGCTGTAAAGAGTTTTTTTTATATAAATATGATAACGTAGCTTCTCGACTAAGGAATCTTGACAGACCACCTATTATAGATAACCATGCCGTCTTAGTGAACGACATTTTCTTTATCCCATATTCCTCCTGCTCCAGCAAATCGTGAGCCTATAAGACACTGTTGTTCAAAAAAGGATGCAAATGGTTACAAGATTGGAAGGAAACACGATTCTGGTGTAATAATTACCAATTTGGTTTGAGCTTCGAAAAGTGTTTCCAGTTATACCACACAAAATTGAATTATTGAACTATTAATAAATATTTATTATTGTTTATTTTTTATAAAAAATAATGCTCCACTAGAAACGAATTTACCCCTGTCACACTGAAGAGCAGCTACCTGAAGCAAACATGCGGTTGCTACAAAACCTTAAAATTTTATGTATGGAGTTCAAAATACTATTTTTTAAATATTAAGTATATTTTTTTTATTTGTGCCGGCTGGGTGACGTTTTAGTTTGTCGTTGGCCTTCTGCACCTGAGGTTGTGGGTTCAACCGCGGCCCATGTCGGAGGATTTTCATGGTGCAGAAAATCGAAAACGTCCATGGTGTATGATTATGCGGCATGTAAAAGCTCCCTTGAGTGCCTGTCTGGCTTGGGTGCTCTAGGTAAAATTAAATTCTTAGAGCAAGTTCACCTCGTCAGAGTTCCAGTGCTTCCCTCTGGAGAGGGAACTGGGTGTCAAAACTACTTGCGACAATTGGCTCTATTGTGGTGCCGCACTAAAAAGTGATACCAGATCGTGGGAAATATACTAGGTCTACCAATGGTAAAAATACCAATCCTCAGGGAAAATAATTTAATTTTGTACTAAACATATTGTTTTTGTAATCAAAAAGGTGACACTATTTATGTTCCCAAATCATCAAAATAACTTGACAAAGGGTAAATGTTAACTCTCCATACACAATGGGTCTTCAGTGGCATCAGAACACACTGCGAAGAGTTTGTGACCATAATCACTCGGCTACCTCTGCCACATTTTTATGGATTAAAAAGCATGTTAATCCTATATGATTATCTAGAATCCTTTTGTTAAGCTTCCAGAAAAATGTCTGTAAAATTTATATAGACTTTCTGCGCAGCTTCTGTTTATTGCTTTGTAAAGCCCCTGTAGAATCACTCAATGAATGTCGTGTTAATATGTCAATGCTCGAACGGAGATCAAGAATTTAATCACTCTTTTATTCAGTGAACGTATTTACAGCTATTAGCTTGAAGAGAATAACTTATGCGAGCATCTACTTGAAGTGAATAGAATATATAAATTCTTAATACGCGAATTAAAATGCAAGTTGAAACAACAACACAGTCTAAATTATATCTAGAATCGATTTAACGGCAGCGACAAATAATCAGAAAGGCAATATCTCCTACACCGCGTAGCTTCAACTCCATTAATCTTTTTTTCTATTTAGTCTGTCGCTTTTTTTCTCGATTAAGCGTATATCGGAAAACTAGCGGATACATTTCATTTCAGTTGTTATCTGTCTGCATAAATTTTAGAGAATTAACCTTGGCTCACCAGAAGAATATCAATTGAAAAGGCATAATAAAATCATCATGTGAATCTGTACAATACAAGCAAGAATGAACCACCTCACAATTTCACAACAAACTTTGGAAAACGGATTTAGGGTTCATTAAGCTTTACTGTTTAATTATTGCTTATTAATATGTTAAGTAAATAAATGACTTGAATGAAAGATTGAATTAATTGTTTTGTATTTACGCTTTATAACATATAGCGGGCAGTTGCGCACACAAGGAAGGGGCAGATCCCTTCATAGACATTGATTTTTTTCGATTGGCTATAATCCTAAGTATATAGTATGTAAAATTTCATTAAGTATTTGTAATTAATAATTAATTTTAGTAATTAATGCTTATTATCTATTCAATAATTAATTTCTTCCAGTTTTTTTGTACCCCAAAATCAAAAGAATACGTTGGGTTGGCGTATTTGAGCATGATACCAGAATGGTGAACTACTGTGTTCCTCCCCCCCCCTTGAAAAATTCCTGTGTGCGCCACTGGTAACTGACTAATGATCTAGGGAAATTCTTTTTAACTGTTGTATGGTAATAAAATCGCTTTTTGTTGAAGACCAGTGATTTACGCAAAAGTAAGTTGCTATTTAAAGTCAAGCGAAGAGAGAGAGGTAATCGATCGTCGTCAGGCTGATATTGAAGTTATAATAATTGAAACCATCGAAGTTTCAGTAAGGAGATATCATGACAAGAAAGATCCTCAATGTGCGGAATTAACTGTCATGGGTAAGTGATTTAATTAATTGTTGTAGATATTTAGGCTAGTAATTTTTTATTGTTTCCTTCGCTTGAGCTAAGGTTTGATAGTAAACTGATTGTCAAAAATAAAGGTGTTGATTTTATTAAAATGTCTGTTGAATCTGTGCATCCAAATTCACCAGAAACAACAGGTTCGCAACAAATATAGCTACAGTGGAAATTATTTATTAAAATTTTCATTAATTCACCATGATATACTAATAGTTTCTCGGAATTAATCAAATTACAATACTCAACAATAAAATAAAAAATGTATGAATGAACTACAATATACCACTATTCTACCGAAAAAATAAAAAGTTACCTCTTATCATTCCTCGTGTCTATTTATCACATTATTTTTAATATTTAGCATATTTAATATTGCAGTACATCATATTTTACTCTACATTAGAGATAATTAAGTTTACATTTATTTTGAATATTTTTATTATCTTTTAACTACAATTTGTCTATTACACAATATGTTTACTTATATGTATTTTAAGTAAAAAGATTTAATTCATATATTTATATTTATATATATATATATATATATATATGGATAAGATCCGTTAAAGAATACTGGATTCTTTTCTGCGAGTTACCAACGGCTATTTTAAGATATCGTAATTTGATCTAAGCATTTAAAAAACACAAATCTGACCATCTATGAAATCTAGTAAGGAAGCACGACTGCTTTTTAAAAAAATTATGCTATTAAAGATAAAAATGCCTAATCTGCACTTCATACCATTGTCACTAGCAACTTTTTTCGGTATTAATAATCTTAAAAATGATAATTTAAAAAAGTTGGCGAGCAAGCAAGATACTCTCTGTTACAAAAATAAATAAATATAACGCATCTTAGAAATAAAAATTGACCTAGATATAGAATATTACTGGCCAATAGTTTTTTTTCTTAGTAATTGTCAGGAAACGAATGTTCTCTCTCTCTCTTCTTCAAGTACCCAGACACTTCACTGATGTAAAATAATTTTTTGTGTGTGTGTGTGCCATGACTGTTGTGATTATTAAGATAGATCTGTTCAGCAATGGAAAGTTTTTTTAATGCTTTAGTTTTGTATTTTCTTCATTTCTTTTGGCACAAGTAACCTTATTTAAGAATATTTTAAGGTCGTTTTGTTGTTTTCTTTCCACATGCATTCACGTTTGCTTTCATTCAAGGAAATCAGAAATTGTTCCTTTTTTTCTGCAGACAAGATTACGAAGAGGTAAAAACGATTTGCATACATTGGTTAATTTGATCTATTTTATCATTCAGGTGAAATTTTTTTAGTTCGCTAATAAACGGGTTTCAAAAGATACTGGATATCACAGCCAGTTGTGCATACCGAGTGTAAAAAGATTTTATGAAGCTATATCCATCTCAGCAAAACGTAAAACATCTCTTTTCAGTATGTAGATAATACTAATCTTTATAGTGTTAAAATGTCGCATGAAAATTTTCTTTGATCAGATGAATTTACTAAATTTGAGTTATAATGAATTCCTTTATATAGAAAACATTTCACACTTGACTTTCGAAATTTTAATTGCAATTTATCTTTTGAAAGCTGTAAACAAAAATATGATGTAAAATTCTACAGTTTGAAAAATGTACGAATTATATATATATCTACTCTCGCTTCAATAATATAAACATTAAAATAAAAGTGGACTTTATAGCATCAGATCTTAGACATTAATGGTCTATTCAAACAATTATGAGTGTAGTAAACTATAAATATATATTTCTTATACATTTACACAAAGTGTAATTATTTTATAATACTTTTTACCAATTTTATATCCATATTTTTCTGCAGAAAATTAGGTGAAAATTCCTTTTTAGAATCACGAATAAGCCCCCGAAAAGATTTTTCAGAGGCTAGCCTTCATTAAAAAATAGTACAAGATATTCAACTCAAGGGGTTCTTAAGTTATCATTTCTTTATAACATGGAGTTTGCTGGTTTTGATATAAACAAGAAGGACACGTTCCTAGAACACTCTAGCAATCTTCCTCTAACTTCGACTCTTATCCCTTGCTAGGTTATATCTCTCTCTCCTCTTTTCTTATCTTCTATTTATAGAGATTACTCTAGATCAGAGGTACCCCAAACTTGTCTCATAGAACACTTATGCTCACCGGTTTGGGGTTGACCCTGCTTATCTAATATTGGATTTTTACGAATCCATCAACTCCAAATGTATTTTTGACAGTTATTATAGTGTTATCTACTTAAAAAAGATTAAAATTTTTGAATGTAATGAAGTGTAATGTGAAAAATTGAAAGAAACACATATTAATTTTAAACATTTATTAATTAAACTAAAATTAAAATTTAGTATCTGTTACAAAAATAACTTCGAAAAAATGGGAAGGATGTATCTGATGCTTTAATAAAAAAAATTTTGACATTTGGGCATCAATTTAGTAAGGTTTGATTTTAAATCTCCTCGGTCCGTAATGTCCAGTGGTGCACATTTAGTTAAGAAATTGGCAATTACGCTGAACCCCCCCCCTTTCCACTAGGTATAAGGATGGTAAAACAATTAAACTCTTTCGTAGTTATTCCGTAATACACGATAAGTAAAAAATATATCTATTTATATAAAGCCAGAACTGCTGATTTGCGTTTTTTAACTACCAAAGTTCTTCATTAATGCTTACTCTGATTAGTTCCTCTTGTAATATGACATCCATTACTTCAATGGCACCACATGAATTGATTATCCACTGTGGTATTACCATAGTTAAAACCTCCTTAAATCTAGTTTTAGAATCTGAGAAGTGGGTATTTAAATGCTAAACGCCAGCTCACCAACTCAGGTGTCGTCTTCGTCACTTGACCATGGTTCAAAATTATGATTACCGTCCCCAAAAGCCCTCGTGTAACTGAACAGTGGGACGTTCATATTCACTCACTCACTTGAATGTACAATGTTTAGTCAATTCAAATCATATAAAACTTAAAATTTTCGTTTGTTATAACTAACTAAAGACGTATTCATATTTTAAGCGATTTGCATTAAAACTTAATATGTTTAAAGAGTATTTTTATATTCGAATATTTAATATATTTAACGCGTATAAAATGCGAACGCACTGTTATATGTCAAGAAAAATCACTTTTCATTACCATATAGAATTTTCTTGTTTTCTCATTCGGACATCTTTCTACAGTTTGAAAATAACATTTAAATATTGCAACGCTGTGTGCATAAATTGTGTGAGAGAGTAGACCATCGCATCTGCATATTTTCTAAAGGCGCATTTCTTGGCTCAGCCTGTCTACTGACCTACGTCAGACTGATAAACTTAGTTTGTGTCCTACCCAGTTCTATAAGTCTGCTTCATGTCTCGAACAACACAAAACCTGAAAACTTAATTGCGACAACTGAATTGTTACATAAATCAACTTATAAAAACAAAAAGGTGAAAATAAGACACATCCATTCATAGAATCATCCTATCCCGAGAAACGAGGGTTATTAAAATATAGTATTATAATTTAGGTATTTTTCTGTATGACCCTCACCTCTGAATTCTTTGATGTCTCAGGACATTGTATAAATGTTTTGTTCTGGAAAAGTCTCAAAGAGGCCTTGTTGCACGAAAAAAAAATTCATCAGTGCCACCCACCGCATACAGTGGGCCAGTGCATGTTGAATCTGTCAAATCAACCTCCCTTTGGTGTGGTATTTAGGAGAGGGAGGTGCCATCTTAGTTGTCGTCCTCGTCCCTTGGCCAAGGTTCAAAATTACGGGATCCATCGCCAATAACTCTCGCATTGCTTTATAGAGGGCGAAGTTGAGATATAGCTCTCACTCACTCATTAAAAAAGAAAAATATAGTTTTATACAAAGAATCGAAAACAACACCAGCTAATTCAACTATAATTAATACTTTGAAGAATTATTGTTTAAACAGTAGCATATTAGAACCCGAAATATTTCTTCTTTTCTCAGTAAATAAAATTTCAAAACATATTTACTCTGAAAAGAAGAAATTTTTGGCTGTAATATGCTACTGCAAAAACAATAATTCAATGTACACATTGGGCCAGACAAAATGCAACACCCTGAAGGAAGCATGCGAACCATGTGAAATGTGCATCATGCGTTGATATCGATGAAATGTGCAAATCATTAGCATTATAGCACAGACACACATTACAGGTGACCATAGCGCAACCCGCAAGTGCTACATAAGAGGAGAACAGATTGACGACTTGAAATATGGCAATTGTTTCTTCGTGCGGGTTTTTTTGTTGTTGCGTAACCTGTTTACATCTGCCTCGTGGAAGACATGAAATGTCTTTTGAAAACGTTTTTGAATTCGACCCAGGAAAAATAATAGCCTATGGATTATTCTTGAGAGAAATCGATCAACGTCTTGGACGAAACTAAGAAACTGTGACACGGATCTGTCATCGCTGGATGCAGAAGGAAATGACGGACCGATGGAACCGATAACACCCACATCGTTGCACCACTCTCCGTGATGACAGGTGGATTGTGTGGATTGCAGTGTTGGATCGCGCAGCCACTTTACGAATTCTAGTACTATAGATTCATCCTGTTACGCATCATTCGGAGTCCGCTCGTACCATTCGATGTCGTTTGCAGCAGACTGGAATGTCCGCAAGGCATCCACTGCTTCGTTTGCCTTTGAAAAGAACCCACAGGCGTTTGCGTCGCCAATGGTGCGATGAACGGCGAAGATGGACAACGGAAGAGAACGACATTATGTTTACTGCCGAATCCCGCTTCTGCATGCAACATCACGATGGTTGGATTCTAGTTTGGAGACACCGTAATGAATTATTACTGCTGAAATGTTGCGTTTTGCATCGCCCCACTGGCCCTGCACCCGGTATCATTGTTAAGGGTGGTATTAGATTTCACTGCCGCACGCCTCTAGTACACATTGTCGGTACACTGGCCAGCGCTACATGAGGTGTTGGAGCCGTGGTCCTCCAATACATTCGGCGCTTGCCATCAGCCATATTTCAACAGGAAAATACACGACCTCACGTGACTCGCAATGTTCAAGAGTTCTTTTTTGTCCATCAGATTGAATTGCTTCCTTAACCTGCTTGTTCTCCCGATCTATCGCCAATAGAAACCGTGTAATCCCTGTTTGCACAACGACTGGCCTGGGATACACCACCCGCTGCTACACCTGATCAACTTTTGCAATATGTGTAAGCTGCATTGACTGCTGTACCCCAAGAATACATCCAAAGCCTCTTTGATTCTATGCCGAGGCGTGTGGCAATCACTCGTCACAAGAGGCTGTAATTTTAATCATTTGATTTTTGTACAACATGTTATCTGCCAAATAAATTTCGCTGTGGTGTCTTTGGTCTTTATTGGTGATGCATTTTGTGTGGCCAGAATTGTAGATTAGAAAAGGATTTTTTTAAAAATAAATAAAATGTTGCATTATAAATATTCAAAAAAAATTTCAAATGCGTATGCATGTTTTAGTGTAATTGATCATATACTCCATAATTACACCAATTTTGTTTAATTTTTTAAAAAATCATTATTTTATCAAGTTTGGGATCATTTTCAAGAAAAATTCTTTTTTTTTACTTGTGGTAAAAAAGAAAATAGTTTATGACTTTTCCATTTTGCTTTGGTATATATATATATATATATATATATATATATATATATATTACTTTTGTGAAAAAATTTACGTGTAGTATAGGATATTTATTACGTGAAGTTAAAAAAAATTCAAGAAAAGTAATGCTGATTAATTTAACTAGCCCTAAACTAATTTTAAAACACCCAGAATTTTTCAACATTGCTTATATATGATATCCCACATTACCCATCCATTTTAGATCTGTAAATTAGAGTAGTGTGGTAGTTTGTCTGAGCTACGTGTCATACACAGACAGCTAAAGTGTCGTCCTTGTCATGGTACGGAATTATGAGGTACATCACTAATAGCTTTTGTATTGCTTCTAAATGCGATGTTTTTAAGCAACCAATCAATTTAAATATAAATATATGCTAGTAAATTAAGTAAATATAATTTTATATGTATGTATTTTTTAAAAATCCCTATTTAAATTCTTTTTTTTTAAATATATCATTGTTTATAGCTAAAACCAAAAAGCATTAACTTATTTTTATTCAAATGAACCTTTTATACTTTACTATTTTATATTTCTACTTATTCAATAATAATTACCTTTATCACCATACCGTTGAATCCTTCAGAAACAATCATATATCGAGATGTGAATAATTAAGCATAAAAGCTCAGTTATCTCAAAGAAAAAAAATGCTCAAATAAAGGGTCTCACTCAATTTTTAGTGGACTGTTGTTTATTTACTCGGATCGTCCCGACTCGACTCCTCCCTCACTTGAATCTAAGGATACACTCCATCATTATGAGGGCTAGATGGCGCTTTACCTTCTAAAACATGTACACTAAACAAGCATATTATAGTACAAATGGGATAAGTATATATCAGTGAGTATTACTAACTTCTACAGGATTCATCCTTGAATAATGTATTTGGATTTTTAATTTGTAAAATTTATTTCAGCTTCTGAGTTTTCAGTGGGTATTCTCTTTAAATTTAATTCTTTTCACAAAAGCATGCTTTACTGTACTCGACCTTCGTAAGTCTCCTGATTGGTCATCAGTCTTTACTACCTGCTCATACAACTGACGTACTAATTTCTCAACCAAGTCCTTAATTTTTCACATCATTCTTTTGGAGAAATACTTAGTACCTTGGTGATAATAATCAAGAGCTCGAGGTGAGTGATGTTCGAGTTTGGATCCTGTTACATATAGACTCGCCTTGCCGCATAACAAGATGGATTGTACGTTGTGCTATGGCAGTGGTAAGGTGCAGCGCTGTTGAGGACACTGTTAAGGCCAGACCAGTCCTGTGAGAGCTGCATTGGGACGACATTGGGGTGCTCGTAGTTGTGAGCCTTGATAGGTCACAGTAATTATGAGAGAGAGTCCGTTGGAGTGTGATGGGGCGTCGTAGAGTGTAGAAATCTGTAGAAGCGTCTTCCTAGCGTTTGTAGCGTATCGAGAGTCTCTGGGTTTCCCCTTTTGGGGTGTCTCTTTAAAGATTGAATACGTCACGCCCTTCCAAGCCTCACGTGATGCAAAATATTTTCTGTTTGTACATGGCCGGGATTACTGTTCGTCTATTGGTCCTAGTCACCCCTCACGTGGTGGACTTTGAAGCCGGAGATTGGTGTGGGAACTGCGTCAGTCACATCTCTATCCGTTGAGTAAAGGGAGATCAAAGGTAGACTTACGTCAAAACATGAGTGTCGAGTGTCAGGTCTTGGATATCTTCCTACGTGAAACTTCATGACCGTTGAGACGTTACTAATTCCTTAATATGAAATGAGTCCTCTGGTGGAGACGCATAGAACTAGGCCTCTGTTTCTGTCTAGGTCTCTTGTATTATGCAAAAGATAGGGAAAATGTTTACAGATTCAAATTCCGTTATTATCATTTGATCAAGGTTGAAAACTACAAGGTACATTGCCAACGACACATGCATTGCTCTAGTACAACGTTAATTTAAAGGTTTTATTTTGTGAACTCGCTTCTTGGAGATGTGGTGGGGTGCGAGTTAAACTCGGATACATTGTTTGAAAATTTTTTAAGTCACCTAATCAAAATAGTTATAAAAATCTAACGCAATCTGTCTAAAATCTTCATAGGTAATTGATAGTTTAGGTTCTCATGCTGGAAAAAAGAATAAATAGCTGAGTTTAGTAAATATAATGCAATGAATCCTAATGCTGTCTTTTTATCAATGATCTATCAATCTTTTCTAGTTTGTTTTTCCTTTCTGTCCTGTCTAGTAACGAAATCATAGAATGAATATTGCAGATTCGGTAGATTTACATTCAAAACTAAATGCTATGACTCGAAAAAAAAATTGCTAGGTGTTTTTAATTTCCCCTTTTCATTTTTTTTTTCATTCACTAGAAACTTTTAAGGCTGAAAAATAATAAAAAATGTATTTAGATAAAATCTTTGGAGCAAAAACATCCTGAAATTTTAGTAAAGGATCCTGAGTCAGCGTAATTACAAAAATAAATCTTGATGAGACGTCTGAAGTCTTCTATCATAGACTGATCAGCACAGATTTAGATTTCCTTAGATACGATACAGAAAACGAATAAAAGACAGAAAACTGCCAGATTTCCCCCAATTTTTAATGGAAGAAATTACTAAAGGAAAGTAAATACTAATAAAGGTCTGACTTCATTCAAATTATCTTTACATTTATTAGTGTAAATAAAACTTTTAATTTAAGTTTAAGGACTTTTAATATTATCGAAAGATGAAGATAAAAAAATTTAAAAAAAGAGAAAAATCTGTATAGAAAACTATTTATTAAAGCTCTAAAGTAGTAATGTGTAAATATATGTAAACTAAAATAACACAACAAACTCTAAATAAAGTCTGGAAATCCAAGAAATTTGAGCAATTTATAACTATTTGAAATGAACTGAATTGAAAAATAACTTATATAAAAGGTAGCAAATTGTTTATTTTCTTATATATAAGTTCTGGGTCATTTATTCATTATACTCTTATAAGCATGCGAGTATGTTAAACATTTAAGATTCACGTATAAATTTGTCTTTTGAATATAAATGCTACTACTTAATCGAATTTGCAATATATCTGTTCTACATATTCAAAAACATATATATGTGTGTGTATGCATGTGTATAATAGTAATATTTTTTTTTATAAAAGAGAAGTCCTTTTAATTTTATTGTTATTAAAGTCCCCTTTTTGTAATAAAACATTCATATTTTTTTTTTCTATTTATAAAAATATTATTCTTAAGAAAATAAATATGGAGACAAAATTAATAATACTAAAAATATTAATAGTTGTTTAGATCATGACTATCCTATCAATTTTCTTTATGCTTGCATTCATAATAAGTTCAATGTTATTGGTTTGCTATAAGTTCATCCTTTTCACTATTTCTTTGTATTTTTTATGATCAACTTCTTCATACTACACTGCTGGCCACCATAAATGCCACACCAAGAAAGACAAGAGATAGCACAACAAAATTTATTTTGTACATAACATGTTGACCAAGTGTTAAATGATTAAATTTATAGACTTCTGTGAAGTGTGGTTCCTGCCAGAATCAGTAGCCAAAGTAGTCATTGTTGGAGATCACCGCTGCCACGCGCCTCGGCATTGATTCAAAGAGACTTTGGATGTGTTCTTAGGGTACAGCAGACCAAGCAGCTTCCACACGTTGCCAAAGTTGATCTGGTGTGGCAGCTGGGGGTATAATCTGGGTCAGTCGTTGAGCAACCATGGAGCACATGTTTTCTATCGGCGAAAGATCCTGTGAGTGAGCTTGCCAGGAAAGTAGTTTAATCTGGTGATTGACGAAGAACCTTTGGACAATGCGTGCCACGTGTGGTCGCGCATATTTCAACAGTATAATTCCTGTTGAAATATGGCTGTGGCCAAGCCCTGAAGGTAAGTAAGGACAACTGGCTCCAACACCTCAGAGATGTAGCGCTGGCTGTTTAAAGTACCGGCAATGCGTACTAGAAGAGTGCGAGAGTGATATCCAATACCACCCCATACCATAATACCCGGTGCAGGAACAGTGTGGCAGTGCATAACGCAGCTGTTCAGCATCCTCTCTCCACGGTGTCTCCAGACTCGAATCCGACCATCGTTGTGTTGCAGACAGATGCGTGACTCGTCAGTAAAGGCAACTTCATTTCATTCTGCCGCCCACATCCTTCTTTCAAAGCACCATTGGCGGCGGAGACGTCTGTGGTTCTGCGTCAAGGGTAGACCAGGCAATGGACGTCTTGCGGACAGACCACTCTGCTATAAACGGTGTCGAATGGTACGTGCAGACACTGAATGATGCGTTACAGACTCAATGTTCTGTGCTATGGTTCGTGATGTGACTGAGCGATCCGTCACTGCCATGCGCACAATTAGTCTGTCCTCACGTGAAGTGGTGTACTGAGATGGATGCGATCGACCGCGTCGATCCATCGTACCCTCCTGCATCCAACGGTCACATACCCGCATTACAGTTGTTTGGTTTCGTCCAACACGACTACCGATTTCTCTGAAAGGTAATTCACAATCTCGGTAGGTCACTATCCTTCCTCTGTCGAACTCGGATACTTGATCAAAAGCTGATCGCTGTTTTCTAAGAGACATAACTGATCGTTTTTTGGAAAAACCACAAGAAAAGCTCAATTGCCGAACTTGAAATCGTCGAAATCTCGAAGCCTTAAATAGCTATTTGAGGTGGCGCCACAGACGTGCGTGATATGTGTCTGCGCTGAAATTCTAATCATTTGCATATCTCACCTCGGCTAATGCATGCTGTAAATTTCATGTTATTTGCATGCTTCCTTCAGGGTGTTGCATTTACGGCGGCCAGCAGTGTATTTTCATTTTATCTACTTTGCCTAGATGGTTCTAAAAGTAGTTTCTTTCGCAATTTTTAATTTAATAAGCTTCTTATGTTTTAGTTAATCACATATATTTTCTTTCCAAAAAATTTTTTTTTTCTAAACTATTTCTATAGTTTTTATACTTTTCCTGAGAAAAATTTAAAATAATATCTTAGAACAATTTTTTCTGTTGTAGCTATTTTAGTGGGTTTTTGTTGATGAATTTGTTTTATATTTTGCTGTTATGATTTATATTTTTTGTAATTTTCAATTTTTCTATGACTTTTTTGCTTTTGGATATGTTACTATAGTGTTTAGTTGTTACTGTAGTGTTTAGGTTTATACGTTTAGAAGTTATTTATATATAGTACTTCAACGAAATTTTTTAAATAGATTTTCTCTTATTCTTTAGTCTAGTCATATAGGTAAATATAAGGAAGTTTTGCACTTTAAAGCAATTACAAAGACTCTGTTATCTTGGATCCTAAGACTAAGAGTTTGCTAATATATTACTGTGGCCATTTAACTATAACCTATACTAACTATAACTATAACATATACCTCTAGTAGATATTGATTAGCTTTAAGCTAGCTTTAAATCAACTCAGTAGAGTGTTATCAATTTTGTAAAGTTAATGCTTGAAATAGTGTCAATAATTTATATCAGTATGTGTAATATGTTAATATTACTTTCTGTTGTATTTATTTTATGCTAGAATTGTAATATTTGCAAGCAAAGCCATTTCTCACATTATAATGGCGGTTCAATGGAAACAACAAAATATTGTCGATAGAGCCAAGTTGGTATAATTTTTGGTGACCCTATTGCCGAGTTGGTGACCGTATGAATGTTTTTGGAAATTACTGGAGAAATCTATTAATATCACGATCTATGATGCAAGCGGATCTTTCGGGAAAAAGCCAGAAAGACAGTCATGAAGCCTATAAATAGAAAAGTCGCTCACCGAAACTGAGTTAGTATTTATTTGACCGTTGAATAATCGACTAGCAATTAGTAGCTACTATCGAGGGAGTAATTGTGAATAATCTTAAACATCACGTATTTGTATTTTTAGGCACTGATGGTTGTGTCTAAGCTATGTAGAAGGAGTAAAGGCCTTCTGGGATTTATTTTTCGAATTTTGCTGTAGTATCCTGTATTTAAGGATTTTTTTCTACTACAAATGTCCATCGCTCTTGAAGGACTGTCTTGCTTTTTAAGATTGATAGCATAAAATCCTTGAACCCTGATCTACGTAATAATATGATTAAGGGTTATACATATATATGCTCTTAAAATCATCAAGATTGTTACCGAAATTTGGGAATTATGGCAACTGTGTGCACGTTTCAGTGTCTTTTTTTTCATTTGATTGAGTTTTCAAATTGCGACATCTATTAAAAATATTCCTTTGTATACTTTTAACATGATTTTAATTAGAAATAAGAACTTCCACAAAATTATTATTAATATTTTTGAACTTCTCAAAATAAATAATTTTTGTCTATAAATTAAAACAAAAACAACAGATTAAAGTGCTTTATTTCGACATTATAAAAAGAATATAATTTAAGCATTATTGAATTATTAATATTCTAGAAAAAAAATATTAAGCTTAGAAACGCTGAAAAAAATACAGAATACATGCAAATATACTTAAAATAGAATCTCTGGATTTCTTCTAAATAGCTTAGGAAAAATTGTTTGACGTTTTGACACAGAACAAAAAAGAACTTTTAAAGTATACTCTCAAGAAAATATATGCAACAGATGGCGAGGAATGACACGTCTTCTGCTGTTTTATTCAAAACGTGAAGAAGGCATCCGGTTAAAAAGGGGGACATTGTTCTAAACAATCGTTCAAAATAAAATTCGTATTAAAAACATGAAAGTTTTAAAATGTAGATCTCTATTATCAGACTTAGAATAGTATCAAAACACAACAGCTGTATTCTAACATCAAATGCAAGATTTAAAAATCTACTTTCAAATCTTATAATAACTTAAAAAGAAACCATAAATGTTTTCCTCATTAAGCAAGAATTATAAGAAATACTTCAATCAAAAACATTATTTAAATTTCATACAGAATTTTAGTAATTATGAGGTTATTTTTATATGAAATCAAAACAGGTATTTTTGTAAATTTTCTAATACAGGTAATGATGAATATTTACTATAGAATTAGAATCTACATTATTTAAACTTCAATATCTCCATTAAGCCAGCTAGATGACCTAGTTGGTTGGACGCTGGCTTTGTACGCTCAAGTTTGTGGGTTTGACCCAGGCCCAAGTCCTTAGATTTTCATGATGCAGCGTCCATGTCGTATGATTATGAGGCATGTTAAAGATCTCTAGTGTGCCTGTTTGCCTTGAGTGCTCTTGACAAAATAAATTTCAAGGACAATTTCGCATATTTTCAAAGCTCAGGTGTCCTCCTCTGGGAAAGAAACTGGGTGTCAAAATTACATTGTGGCAATTTGTATTCACACATGTGGTGTCCCACGTAAAAGTAGTACTGGCTCCTTGGGAATGTATTAAGTCTACAGTAGTAAATATAACAATCTGCAGCCCCATTTGATGAAAAATATTTCCAGTAAAATATATCAGTAATGTTAAAAAAAAAGGTTCTTTAATGCCTTTTACTATAGTGAAGTCCCCCTTAAGTCCTGCAGTTTGCCTCAACGTGGCGAGGGGGTTTTCCTGGGTGGAAATGGGCGAAGCACGTCGGGAGATTTTATCTCCTGGTAGGGTCACCTTTGGCGTGGCCTTTTTACTATGCCCAACTAAGAACTGCAGGTGAAGGAGCTGAGTCAGCCTTCAACTCCTCTTGGTGCTCCGGTCTTTGCTGATTACAGATGCTACACTTTTTTCTTCATCTATGACTTCTGCACAAACGAGATCTTTATAAAGACCTTCTAATGGTGCTGGACTTTATGAGAGTGAGTGAAATCATGCACTTCGTCTAGCTTGGCAACACATAGAGATGGGCAACAACACTATACAGTGTGGTAAAAAATATGCTGTATATAACAGAGATAGCTTTGAGATACTAAAATAACTTTTTTATATTTTTTTATAAAGTGATTTCAGCATTTTTTATAAAGTGCTTTGATTTTTTTTTCATGTGTTCTGTAACTTTGCTTCATTTAAGAGGTCTTTTTTTCTCGGGTTTCAACACATTTTTCTTTTTCCGGAAGGAGAAAAAAAGGTTATTTACTCGACTTTCCTTATTAAACTTTTAACTTTTTCATATACACTCATGTCCATAAATTAAGGATAATTCAGAATCACACAGAAATTGAACTCTAAAATAAAAATTTCACCTTTAGAATTATCACACACATCTTGAAGAAGAATATGCAAATTACAGAAAACCACCAGATGGCGGGGATAGTACGTCACAATGACGAGAGTGTAAGAGAGGGGTATATAAGGAATGGTGACAAAGAAGTAAAATTGTTCACAAGCGCTTTAAAAGCCTTTCAGTGCAATAACCGCATAGTTATGGCACAAAGGAAGCATTTGGATGATTTTTTACGTGGTAGAATTATCGGATGACTGGAATGTGGACGTACCCAGCTGGAAGTATCCGAGGAACTTGGAATCGCCCAGAGTGTCATCTCCCGGCTTTGGCAACGATTCCAAGATGATGGTAATGTGAGTAGATGTTACAGCACAGGTCACCCCCGAGTTCCAACGCCGAATGAGGACCGGTATTTGGCAGTTACTGCCAAAAGAAACAGACGGAGCACAGCATCAGACCTCTCTCGTCAGCTCTCTTCAGCTACCGGTACGACAGTTTCAAGGCAGACCGTGTACAGACGCTTAGGACACATTGGTCTATATGCTCGTAGGCCTGTCAGATGTGTTCCCCTTACCGCAACTCACTGTCGCCTGCGATTAAACTGGAGTAGAGAGCATGCATTGTGGACACCGAAACAGTGGTCTTGTGTGATGTTTTCCGATGAGTCCAAGTTTAGTTTGCAGTCTGATTCTCGCCGGACTTTCATATGGAGAGCGCCAGGTACCCGTTACCACCAAGAGAACACCATTAAACGACACCGTTACTGTGGTGCAGGATGGCTCGTTTGGGGAGGAATTATTCTTGGTTCCAGAACTGACCTGCATGTTCAGAGTGTAACGATGACAGACCACATCTATCGGGATGTCATTCTAGAAAAACATGTACGTTTGTTTCGGGGCGCCATGGGTGCTGAATTTCTGTTTATGGATGATAACGCCCGTCCTCACCGTGCAAACATTGTAGACGAATGCCTTCAATCGGAGGATATCCCCCGTATGGATTGGCCAGCATACTCACCGGACTTGAATCCAATAGAGCATATGTGGAATATGCTTGGCCGATGAATTGCAGCCCGTCAACCCCCTCCCACTTGTCTACCGGAACTTCAGAGGGCATTACTTGATGGTGTGGTGTAATATTCCCCAAAATCAGATTGATAATTTGATACTCAGCATGCGTAGGCGTTTTACGTCCTGTATTGCATCATCCGGAAGACATACTCCGTATTAACCATCATACTAACCATGTTATACTGTTTTTTGTAAATAGGTTCTTTTTTGAAATTTGCTCCAGAGAGTAAAAATCGCAATTTTTATTAATTATGTCAAACATATAGCATCTTTTTTGCTCTTTACCTTTTGTTTAATAAATAGACTTTACAAATAAGTCACATTTGTTTTGCTTCTGTCTCTTTCTTTGCCTGAACTTTATTATCCTTAATTTATGGACATGAGTGTATATTTTTTTAAATTAAAATTTTGTTTTTATCAACTTTGGATAGTATTTTGATTAGTTTCCTATATTTTTCTTAGCTTAAAATTATTGGTGTTGTGTAGGAGTTTAGGATTCAAGCAGATTTGTCTCACAAAACATGACTTAACAGTAATGCAGTCCTTGTTCTTATACCCCCTCAGTGGGCTCATCTTCTTTAGATGGGTTCGGGTGTTACAATCCCGAGGTACCCTAGTGATCTTTTCCTTTTCCCAGGGGGGTTTATCGACTTTGGTAAACATGGGTTTCACGAACCCGGGATACCTTACTGATCCTTCTCCTTTTTCGACCTTTCTTCTTGTCATTGCAATTTCATCTTTTCCCATCGACTACAACTTAAAATAAATTGAGTATCATTGGCAACGAGCAAGCGGACAGCGCGGCTCGGTCGGCAACGACCCATCTGCCACTAGCAGTTCCACTTTCGGGCATGAATCAAGTCATCCTACATCATATTTTAACAACATGGCAGGAATCATAGAGTCAGCAGTTGGATAACAAACTGCACTCTGTGAAACCTGTCATAGGAGCATGACATGCGATGCCAATGCGTTAAGTCGATGCCAAACTGACTCTCCGCATTGGCCATACTCGCTTCATACACAGTTATTTGTTGCTGAGGTAAGATATTCCTGAATGTCCTTCATGCAGAAGGTTTCGTATTCAATTAGACACATTTTAGTAGATTTTTCCGTTTTTATAATCATTACAGCATCACCTTTTTTAATTGATCTCGTATAATTTTAACTGACTTGGTTTGGTGGGAGAAATACCCCACCAAAATCTATTTACTTTTATCTATAAAATCGGACTTTTATATTTAATTTGACTTATTGTTTTATATTGTGTTTTAACTTGAACTTTTATATATGTGCATGCATGCGTACAAATATATAATAAATATATGTGCATGCATGTATACTAATATATAATAAATATATGTGCATGTGTTTTATATTTAAGTTTATTAGTAACCTTTTAAGATATTTTAACAAATGTGTGGTGCAATATAGCCAAAATTGGCTCTTGCGCCATGAAACGCCACACTCACTCACTCACCTGTTCTTATATTTTAGAAACAGCCATTTTTACTTTTAATTCTCAGAATGTTTCATTTAAAAATAGAAAGTTAATCAAGTTTTTGTTTCTTTCTGCTGTTTAGAAAAATAAATACCATGACCTCTTTGTCCTCAAATCTTTATTATTGCTTTTAATGCTCAAGTTCTAAAGTCCCTTCTTAAAGTCTCAACATTCTAATTGCTTTTGCCCTTTTTTTATAAAGATTTCCTCTTTCTTTTTATTTCAATTACAAATTTTCCAAAAACGGAGCATGCTGTAAATTAGGCTATACTGTGAATAAATTAATGCTACTAGAAAAAGAGTTTTCCTAGTTATTGAAATAAACTTCGAGGAAAATAAAAAATATAACATGTGGAGGAAATTAAAGCTATTTGTTATTAAAATTTGGCATATTTTTAAAAACTTTTTTCTAACTGGCAAATTGGATTCAACAGGGAGTCTGAGTTTACCAGATTAAACTAGCTTTTTTACAATAGGTAAATGAAAGCAACATTATGAATTGAAGAATAGAAAGTCGAATAGAAATGTCCTTAATAAAGCAAATACAAAAGACTAGTAATTATAATGCAAATTCGCAGATGTTTCACAATCGTTTTAATATTAGACCCAATTTCTATTATATTCCCCGTTTTGTAAGCTAATTCCCCCCCCCAAAGATTTCTGTTTTGGTGTTCACAATTAGAATTCACGAATATTCTTTCAGAGAACAAAATAGTTAGTTTTTTACTATATTAACCCGTACGCTGCCAACTACGGGAATATTCGCAGTTGGTAAACTGGGTTCCTTGCCAGCTACGAGATAACTCGTTATTGATATCCCTATCTAAATCGCCAATTACAAGTATTAACACAGGGAACAAAAATATTATTCCATATGCCAACTACGTGAATTCTCGTAGTTGGTAAACTGGGTTCCCTTGCCAGCTACGAGATAACTCGTTATTGATATCCCTATCTAAATCGCCAATTACAAGTATTAACACAGGGAACAAAAATATTATTTCATATGCCAAATACGAGTATACTCGTGTACACTTGTTTTTTGCTAAAAGGAATCTGTTATGTCTATATTTAAATAATAAAACCACAGAAAATACAGTTTAAAAGCATAATATCGGAGATATGACTTCGGTATCAGTGAACAGATGCATTATCTCAGTTTTGAGAGTGAACGTGTTAAAGCCAATATCTCTGAGATATTTTTATAATTAATACTCTTTTTTTAACTTTTAATTATTAAATATTCGAAGAGTGCGAGCTATTGATATATATGATATAACCTTTTGGATTTCACCAGTAAATTAAATTAATTTTAAAGGTATCTCGCACATACAACAAACAGAAATATTCACAAAAAATTGTTTCTTTAAATTATAAATCAAAAAGGAGTTTGTTGCTCGTAAATGAGAGTAAAATTCATTTCAAAATAAAAGTTGAGAAATAAGTGTTACCTTGCCTTGCGGAGATTTGTCATAATTTGCATAGCTAGGATTTTTTCAGAATTTGTTTGTGCCTAGTTGCCGAGTGGTGATGATGAACATTGTTTCTATAGAGTCAGTGGTTCCAGTCCTGGTGCCACTGAAGACACGCCGTGTAGAGGGGTTGATGGCCTTTAAATCAAATGGCGAGATGTGAAAATGGAGAGAGAAGTGTAGCGTTCTCGTCACTTGATTGTGGTTCAAAATTATGGGATCCATCGCGAGCAGCCCTAGTCCTGCTAATGAGTACAATGCTCGTTGGAGTGGCGGGAAAGTTAGGTGAGTGAAGTGCCAGATAGGTGTCGCCCTCGTCACTTGGCCACGGATCAAAACTGCAAGGACTGTTTCCAAATGCTTCATGTTTCTTCAGAGTATGATATGCTTCATGTTTCTTTAGAGTAATAAACGCCTTTTCTTTTTGAATGCAATGCTAAAAAAACAATTAATGAATCAGAATTCATGCAGAAACATCATACTCATGCAAGACGTACTAAAAACTAAAAAAAAAATCTCTTTTATTAAGTATATTCACAATAGATTTTCCAACTTGATAACTTGAAAGTTAAGGTATCACTAAGTTCCTGAAAAATAAATAGAACATATTGTTAAAACCTATCACATATTTAGGCCTTGAACGATATTTATGTCAAAATGCATGTTCTGTCAATGTATCTACATGTATTAAATTAAACTTTAAAACTATTAGGCTTACAGGGCTATAAGAAACAAGTTTGAGAATTGTGGAATCTCCGGTATTAAATGTGCACAAGGAAGTTTGGCTCAGTATGGTATTACCAATTTCCAGAGTGTAAGGGACAATAACAAAACTAAAGAGTGAAACGATTCGTATGCACACTACCATCCATTGAAAATGACCGCACATTTGAAACGTATGTTTCAGCATTAAAAATAATTACTGAATCGTATCTTTTTATTGATTTATAGACTTCTTATTGTACTTAAATAGGAAATATTAACTGTTTTGTTCCATGAAATGAAATATGCGAAAAACAGAATAGACTAGAAAATTCATATTTTTCATTGGATTTTAATTAAGACCAATTGGAAGACCAATTTCTATAAAGAATGCATTGTACAGTAATAAAAAGAACAGTACATATCTTATCAGTCATGACTATTTTTTATTGAAAGTTTAGGTTGTGCATCATCTATTTCATTCTTAGCTTCACCTTACACACTTTGGAAATATGATAAGCAATCACAAGTACAGCAGATAAACTTTGGGAAGCAGAAGCTTTACTTTTTATAAACCATTTCCAAGATCATTATTTGATCATTTTTTTTACATATTTTCTAACGTATGCCATTCTCACAAAACAGTGGTTCATCCCGATTTTTCATCTAATAGGGTTTGCAATCCCGTGTCATATTTTCAATCCCGAGATATCGGGATTATATTATCCAAATCCCGGGATCCAGGATTGGTCCCGGGATTAGGATTGGACTATTTATTAAAAATACTTAGCTATTAGCATAGTTGAAAATGCATAATAAAACTAAAAATATAATTAAAAATTGATTTAATATTATTTTAATGAAACAAATAAAAAAATTAATTCATCATAAAAAACATATAAAAATAGTACATAATGAAATTTTAAAAAAAAGTATTTCTTCATTTCTTGTGTTTCTGTAAATAAGCTTATAAAAACATACAGCTCCTCTAGCGTTTCATCGTTGAAACGGCTTCTTATTTTTGTTACAAATTGTCCTGCCGAAGAAAATACACGTTCGGATTCTTTAGTAGAAGGTATTATCGTCATCAAATAGGAGTATGTTCTTTTCAGGTAGTCACCACGTCTCTCTTTATTTTCAAAAAAGAGACATTTCTTTTTGAATTTTTTGATGGCAGTATCTCAAATCTAATAGACTGCATTGGTGCATATACCTCTTTGAGAACTTTATTTAGTTCTTCTGCTACACTTAATGGTTTTTGCACACATAAATTGATCCAGTTATTGAATCAATGTGAATCAATTTCAAATGTTATCTCATTTGAAATTGAAGATCCAGTAGCAGGAGCTGTTAGCAATGCAATGGGATTTGAAGTTCTCAAGTCTTTCAAGCAGGTCCCCTACAATTAACGTCATTTAATTGAAGAAGGAACTGTGACAAAATCTATTCTAGAGATGTTGCTTATATTATTGTGTAAGCATTGCAGTGAGCCACTTAGATCTGTGCGACGTTCTCCCATACGAGAAATGTGAGAGCAGTGCATATATTTTTTTTTACCTATAGCACTTATAATTGCACACAAAAATTCTGCGTACATATTTCATAAACAAAATACAAATTTTGAAAGAATTAAATTCTTAGAAATTTTTTAAGAGAAAAAATTTTCTAAATATAATTTAGACAAAAGTTAAATCCCGGGATTTCGAGATTAGAAAAAACACCGGAATTCTGGGATTTCAACATTCCGGGATCCTAAGGCTGAAACCCTATGAGATATCTTCTAAAAATTCTAATTGCCTATGTCCAAGTTATCTGACACCGGACATCCTGAGGGTGGGAGAAATGTTCATTTTCCGACCTTACTCGCGTTGGGGAGAAAGTTACAGAAGAAAATAAGAGAAAACATATCAAATTTCATGGTTTAACATACACACCCATCTCGAACCCTTCAAGGCTCAACACGTAAGAAAACTGACATTAAACGTATACAATACAAAATAAGTAAATAAGATACATTAAATATAATACCAGATTCACAATACTTTGAAAAAAATTCAAAATATAATTCAGACAAAAATTAAATCCCGAGATCCTGGGATTTGAAAAAAACCACCGGGATCCCGGGGCTGCAAACCCTATCATCTAAGGATTATGAAAAATCGCAGCTACGTGAAGAATAACCTAATCGTTGCTTTCTATTATCACTTTCAAGTGAGTGAGTGTTTATTAACATTGCCCTATAAAGTAACAAGAGGGCCATTGGGGGCGAACCTCGTAATTTTGAACCGGTGTCAAGTGATAAGGGTTCAGTGGTGTAACGTACAACTTTGCATCGCGGAGGAGAGGCGCATAATTCAGGAAACCCAAAGCCTGACTGACGCTAAGTACGTATTTCTATAACGAACTTATTAAATATTAAAGAAAAAACCTAACTTTGTGATGGAGGGCTTAAATTTCCATTACACCACTGTGAGGACCACACCTGAATTGACTCAATTTCACCAAACTTTCACGCCACGCCAAAGGGTAGACTTAGAGAGGGGTGGTGAACCTTTATGTATCAACGTGCTATTTTTTTCTAAAGAAGTGTTTAATGAGGTACAGACGTGTCGTCAAATAATTTTGACTTGTGATCATTGGGAAAATAATAAAACTAAATACTAACAACACAAAACCCTATTTACTACGAAAAAATACCTTTTGCACTGTATAGTTATTAATGTTTTAGTTATACGTGTAATTCAAATTATATATATATATATATATATAAATTAACAATAGTGTGACTTCTGTTGTTGCAGACTGGATGACTAAAAACTTATATTAGGATTGTAAGATGTTGCTTTTATTAGAATGCATGCTGAATTTGAGTCATCTGTCAAACGGTTTGTAAGCAATAAATTATTTTTGCTGTGGCTCCCTTTTTTAACAAGAGGATTCGTGATTTGTTTCAAAATACCGTGTTACAGACGGTGTTCTGCATACCACTATTCCAGAACATAAAACACACACCGCTCTGTCGCCTTTATTAATAATGCCATGTTTCTCTCTCGGTCCCCCAAATTTGAAATTCTTGCACTTTTTGTTCTTTTGCTGAACTAGCCATGTTAAATAACAGTTAAAAATCGTAAATATAACACAGATAAGCTTTAAAATACAGTTGTGTCAATGAAATTGACTATGCTATGCGTAGATAAAATTTACATCATAAGCAATTGTAGTCTACGACGTAACTATGGGTAGACAATAACAAACGAGTATGCTCCCCGTCGTCCCTCGACCGATCACTGGCGTTTGTTGGTAATACTTCATAGTGAACTTTGAAATTTTGAAGTAAATTGTAAACCATTTTGACCACTGGCGTGCCATCAATGGCACGCGTGCCACTGGTTCGCCATTCCTGACATAGAGTTTTGACAGTTAAATGTGTATCAGCTTCTTCATATAAGGTGGGTTTTTAGTGGCACTAGGACTCGAACTCATGACACGCCGGGGACTAGTTTTTAACCATAACCACTAATATCGTGACCACGTTATTATTTTGAAGCAAATAAGAGAAGTGCAGCGCGGGGAAGCAGAGTACAATGGAACGCACATGTGCAGTTGTATTTCTTCCATGAGAAGAGGCAAATAACAAAGATTTTAGAGTATCACCTTCTAGAAATTTTTTTATGCTTATACAATAAATAATGTAGAGTGTACATTTTATTGAAAGGATCTTTTGTCCATAATGGTGTTTCTGTTTTAACAATCAAGAATATTTATATTTATAATATAATTGTATATTAATCTAACAATATTTTCAATCCTCTGCTTTTGATGCTGAGATTACCATAATACACATCGCTTTATCTCAACTTCTTGGCCACACAGTTTGTGTTTCAAAGGTATTTATTTTAAGTGATTTAAGAGTGGCCACTAAGGGGTGATACTATGGGAAGATTGGGAAGATACTAAGATATATCTTCCATTGAGGCACCTATATCAGTAGATATTCTGGCATGGGAACTTCAAAACCATCTAGACATTGCAATGCAATGGAATCCATCCCATTAGGGCATTGATGGAAATGGAAATGCCGATTGCTTAGCTTAAGAAGGGAACAAAAATCATTCAAACCTCTTGCAATAGAATTGCTTTCCATAATGTCAAAAGAATTATAAAAAAGTACTAAAGAAAACATTTCTGGTCGCGCGCGAAATTCAATGAGATGAATAAACAAAAAGTGTGTTTTAGCAAACTTCTTGATATTCCAAAATGGCCTTCGAGATAGAGCCGTGGCTGATTTGCGAATCGCCACTAGCCACGACTGCCTATCCAAGCATTTAAACACGATAGGCATTGCCCAGAGTCCCCTGTGTAAACTGTGCGACTCCAACGAAGAAATGGACGCCATTCATTTGGCACGCTGCCGTGCACTCAACTCTGGATCCATGTGATGCAATTATTGGGAGGCTAGATACAAATTGTGCAATTTATAGACTAAACTGTGGACTTGTGTTTCATTTCATTTGTTACTTGTTATTTGTCCCTCTTCTCTGTTTGCTTTGCTTGCAGTTGTCTTGTAATCCGCCACTGGAAAAAACATTTTTTTTTCAATCCTCATATTAGCAAAATTTATTATATCAATCAAACCTCCAATTTAAATAAGCATAATCTGCAGATAAATAATTAAAAAGACGAAACTAAATCACAAAAAGAAAGAGAACCTGTATGTCATAGCTCTATATCTAGTTTTCTGTGTAAATAAAACTGTTTAGCTCTTAAGAATCAATTTCAAGCAACCTGTTTAAACTATAATTTGCTTTTATTTTACTTAAGCGCAACTACAATTTATTTTAAAACAAGAGCACACAAAATTTGAATACAAAGGTCTCAGGTGATAAAATGTCTCACCGTAGACCGTGTATCGAATAGTGTGAAGAGGAAGTCACGAACGTAAAATTACACAAGTATTGATTGAATCGAGAGAATATTACTCTCATAATTTTATGCATTTTCAAGTCTATTCAGAATTAAATATACTTCCTTTCAACATCAGATACTTTTTATTAATGAACTATTACTAAGAATTTAACACAGTGTAGTTGACCATATAACAAATCAACCAGTTTATGCTCAATCCGGGTTCAAAAGTCGTTTTTCAGTTCATTTCAGACTTAACGGAAATTTTAATAGATAAAAACAAACCATCGTAATGTTTTGGTCTCAATTTTTAAAAGTTTTCCCTCTGAGTTCGTTTTAGCTAATTGTGTATGCATGTGCGTGACTTCATAAATTATTTCTAGACCAGAAAGGTTCCTAACCTTTTGATGCTGGTAGATTCTTGTTAAAATATTATTGATGATTGAGAATTAGTTCGAATATTTCTCTACACACGTCTAAAATTTAATGGTTTTTATTTTTATTGTATTTTTAGAGTTGTCAATAATTATATTTTAAGTTCAAAGAGTTCAATAAAAATAAAATTTAAAAATAAAAAAATAGATCTTTAAGGATTATAAACTCTCCAAATTACAAAAGAGGTTCTTCACTTGATGTTTAAGATTTTTTTTATTGATAATGTTAATTGGAGAAATCAAGTAAGAAAGCATACCATTTCGAGAGATGAGAAAATGTATTTTATATTAGTTTTTTGTAACTTTTAAGTTTATTTCTCCCAAAATTTATTTCTATCAAAATTCTCCGAATTGGAACTCTGTCAAGTTCCTTTTAATATTTTTAAAATTAAAAAAAAATTTAAAAGTGATTTTAAACTTTTGATATTACTTAAGAAAGGTTTTAAGAGCTTGGTAGATTTTTTTAAAATAAATAATCTGTTTAAAAATTATCTTCAAGTTTTTTTTTTTTTTTTTTTTTTTTTTTTTTTTTTTTGTTAAAGCACAAAAAAAAAATTACATTTCGATGAAAATTAAAACTTTTTTTTCAAATTACGTGTGTTAAGAGCTTTCGTATTTCAAAATATATTACAGATTTTCAAAAATAATTCCCCGAAAAATCACTTAATGCATACAGATGTTACTTTCTTCATTTTTTACGCAATTATCTTTAATGCGCATAGCAATTTACAGAATTCGACTACGTGCGGAGCATTTTTTTAAGACTAAGTAATGATTTTTTTTTCAGATTTATTTAGTAAATAATGAAAGAAAAATCTAAATTTATAAGGAAAAAAATCTTTTTAGTTTCAAAACGAAGAAAAACTGGTGAAAATTAATAAAAAATTACAGAAATAAGGCCCACTCTGAACCAAAATTGATGAGCGAATTTTCAATTTTTCACTATGTATATGTTAATACTATTCGTTTACGAAGTGATCTAAAAATAAAGATATTTAATCTTTTAAAATACATAGAGTATTACTTAGTCACTACATATGAATCTTTTAAAAAAATCCCTTTTTTTATTAATGCAAGTAGTTGTAAATTTGTAATATTGCAATGATATTTAAAAGCAATTATTAAAAACACATCTAATATTAAAAATATACTCACAAAATTTTAATTAATTATCTTCACTTATTTTTCAGCAATTCATGTTTCCATTTCACATTTTCCAAAAAAAAAACACATTTTTTGTGAAATATGTTTTAAATCTGGTAACTGCACTCTGGAAGTGGCTTCTTTTCTCATTAAAACTGTAACAACTTTTGTCAGTCAGAACCCTAAAATAAAAAAAGTGCGAAAAATAATTTCACGGGGAAAAATTGATAGCTTAAAGTGATAAAAAAGTATCATAATGGATATTTTTTATTCCTGAATTTTAAAACCCTTCAGGTACTAGATTGTAATTTTTACAATCTGTGCGTTTTCTTGCTTGAAGCTTTGCAAATGTGTCTCAACGAATGTTTACAAAGCATAACAAGTCTAGAAACCCAAATTAGAAAGCTTAATCACACGTTTTTACCTACAACTTCAATTTACTTGAGGTACAAGATGTGACACAAAAAAAAAATACGAGACTAAGAGTGTAGCTTGGCCACAACTGTTTTAGAGACGTCATTCAACGAACCTCTTCTATCGATGTGGCCAGTTGCGCCTTCTTCGATCACGCTAGTTGGGAGTACTGCGTGATTGATTGAACACTTTCACCAGCATTCAGCCGGGAAAATGTCGAATCAACATCAAGTTTCTTGAGAAGAAATCAGCCATGAAAACATTTCAGATGTTAATCGAAGCTTGTGCAGATGAAACTTTGTCTCGTGCACATGTGTTTGGATGGTATAAGCGGTTTTCAGAGCAGGGGTCAGTGTGGAAGATGGTGAACCTACTGGGGGCCCAAGGTCAGCGATTACGGACCAAAACATTGCCAAAATTCGTGATATGAGTGGGTTCCCACTCACATCAGTGGTGAGACTGTTAATCAACACTACTACATTGAAGTACTAAAAAGACTTCAGGGAAAATTAGGGAAAAAGGCGAGAATTAGGGAGTGATGAATGATTGTTGCACCAAGACAATGCACCCGCTCACATGGCCCATTCTGTCAAGCAGTTTCTGGATGTTATGGAGACATTACTGTGATGGAGCATCCTCCGTATCCATCTGATTTGGCACTACATGTGACTTTTTTATTTCCTACACAAAAATTTTGCTTAAAAGGAATCCCTTTTACCTCAGTTGAAGAGGTACAGGCAAAAACGGAGAATCTCCTGAAGAGCCTTCCAAAACCTTCGTTCCAGAACTGTTACCACCGATAGCAGCACCAAATGAAGAAGTGTGTGAATAGTGAAGGGAACTACTTTGAAGATGGTACTGTTACGGAGAACTAATTCTGTAAGTACAATGATTTATTAGACCAGTCTCGTATTTTTTGTGTCACACCTCATATCCTTCTAAATTAGGTTCATACGAAGTAAAATAAATTTTTGATTTTCGGTATTCAGTTTCTTATGAAATTTGTTGTTATTTGTGTGAGTTATATTTACTTCAACCTATAAAGCTACACGAGGGCATTGTGGCAACGGACACATAGTAATTTTGAACTCTGGTCAAGTGAGGAGGACGACATCTGAGCCGGCATGCCCCTCTTCTTCCATCCACACCAACGGGAGCATGTTTGATCTTCGACATATTTATCGTGCAGCAAACCCTTCTACACGACGGGTCTTCAGGGGCACTAGGCTCAAACTCATGAACCGTCAGCCACGAGTCCGTGACCTTGACATTTAGGCTACCACGGCCTTGTTATTTGTGTGATGATCCTGTTAATATTTCAATCACAAATTTGGAAAACTCTAAAATCTACGTTTTAAGCAGAATTAAAAAGCATGTCCCACTAATATAAAATTAAAATCCCTACTTTTAAGCAATTTTCATTTGTAATATTTAAATATTTTCACACTCTTGGATTCTTATTAAATTTTAATCTTCTATAAATCCTAGGGAAAGTTAAAAAGCTACGACACGAAATTAATGAAATTTGCTACATTAATGAGTAAAAGAAAAATTTGATTGATTTTTATCTTGAGGAATGAATTTAAAATAAGGTGCCAGCATTATTCACTTCATTGTACTCTTATGAATGCTTATGAATTTCCTTATAATTTGAATCGTAAAATCAAATTTTTTCTAAAAAAAAGGAAAACAATATGATTACATATGTATAGTTAGAGTTTTCGATAGAGTTATGATCTATCTCCGATCAAATATAACTTGAAGATTCTATTAAACGTAACTGTGTCTATATGATTTACGCCTTTGGTTACTATCCCCTACGTTGATTAAACTAACTCGTTAGATTAAAGTAACTATTAATTCACTCTCGTGACACCAGTTGGCTTCTACGTTCTACACTTTCGAGTCATTACTTTTGTGTCACATTCTCGAATGGAGATAAATTGTGGATCTCAGCAACATACATTCACTAATTTCTCAGAACTGTGGTTGTCCATTCTAATTTGTTATACAGTGCATTTTAGCCAGAATATATACCTAAGGTTCAACCTTTTTGGAATTAAATAGAATTATTGGCCACAACTGAAAATTTCTTAAATTAACTGTATTTTATTAGCTTGAATATTTTTTCCGTGTCATTTCAAGTACTGTTTATTCCATAGTTATTGGAGCTCCTGAAAATAGGGTGCGGCTTAGAATCGAAGACAGAAAAATTCCCTGGGTGTAGGAAATTGAACATAATACTGGTGGTTAGAGTTCTTGTATGCATATAAAATTCATTATTCACTTCTTAAAAGGTGCCCTTTTAAATTTTTTGAATTTCATAAATATCAGATATCGATAACCTCTATTCGGACTCTTTTTTTTTTTTACTTTTTCATAAAAATTTGTTGAGAATTTGGGGTGTGGCTTAGAATTGATGGCGGCTTAGATTCGAATAAATACGGTAGATATAACGTTTTTATTTTGTTTGTATGTATATAAGCACTGATATACTACTACGTTTTAACATTGATCTTATTCTTGTAACACATATTTGTATTGATTTTTAGCCTTATCTTTGTATCTTTTGTGAATAAAACAGGTGGTGAAGTAAAGTATATCTGTGAAATAAAGTATATCTCAACCTTTCACTATCTAAATGCGTAATTGATATTAAAATAAAATAAGTATTACATATAAATCTTCATTTCCCCAAGGTCTCTAGTAGAATTTTTTTTTATTGATATCGTACTTTAAGAAGTATAGAAGTAATTTGAACATTTTTTCAAAGAGAAATTTTAAATGGATATTTCGTTTATATAAATAGATATTGTAACTTTATCTCTCTCTCTCTCTCTTACTACATTGTATTAAATTTCAATAGAAAATACCGTATTTATTCGAATTTAAGCCACACTTTTTTCCTAATGTTAATGCTATTGAAAATTGGGTGCTGCTTAGAATCGAAGGCGAAAAAATTCGTTTGGTGGTTGAGACTTAACATATTGCTGACGGTTAGAGTAATCACAGGTTCATTTATAAACTTAAAAGTTCGTTATACTGGTAAAACACAGTTTAATTATTATGTTATTTATAAATTAATTATTTTTTTGTAAATGTCGATATCAATGAACCATTTCCAACTATTTTTTTAAAATTATTTTTTCGCAAAAAATGAGTTGAGAATTTGGGATGCGGCTCAGATTCAAATAAATACGGTATTGCTATTCAAGAAAATATTTTCGCACACACATTGCAAGAGATAACTAAAATATTCACCAAGTCAACAAAGAAAATGTTACTAGCTTGAAAAATCAAAAAATAAATGCCTTTGTACAAATAACAAAACAATCACTCAATTGAGTTTGCAAAATAGCTTTATAAATAGAAACTAAAAATATCTTAGCATGTGTAGCAAGAAAGAAAAGTCCTTTCAAAATTAAAAGGCTTTTCTTTGCTATTTATATTGTTTGAAAAGACCGCAATAACTTGCAAGGTGTCATTCAACAAATTACAACCTCTCATAATTGGTGCCTATTATTTAGTATGTCCTTATTACAATTTTCAAAAATTAGCAATTTTAATTCATTTTTGGAATTTCGATTTGATTTTATGCATGTCGTTCTAGAGCAGGGTTGGCCAACCCGACACCCGGGGACCGCATGGGACCCCGGGTGTCATTGGATAATTTTGCGGCCCTCGAAACTCATTATAACTTTACAAAATACGATTATTTTGTGCAATATTTCTGTTTTTTATCCAGTGTTTTGTGACAAATATATCCATAACTGTTTTTACTTTATTACGTTGCTTTTGTTTTTACATATACTTAGAAGTGAGCTGTATTGAATTGCAGCGACCCTCCCGCAGCAGCACGCTTGATTCCTGTAACTTCATAGCACTGCTAATTGATATAGAGCTGGGCGTATTTAATCATTACATTATTATTATTGAATTATCTGTTTGTATACATGAAAAACAATGAATACAAGAATGATAATTCATCCCGTTTTAAATTTTCACTCCATTAAATGTTTATAATGGGTCCAAATCTAATATAAAGAAGTGCATTTATATATATGAACGGCGGGATTATATAATGTTTTTCCAAAGTGGCCCGCAGAGTTATTTAGGTTGACCTCTCCTGCTCTAAAGTGATTTGAGGGCTTTTTGCGACGGATTTCCTAATTTTGAAGTATAATCAAATGTATAAAATGAGCATGGAGTTAAAACACTTCCCTGTTTTATCTTCCATGCTCCAGCTCCTACTTAGAATCCCAATTGCATTTGACGTGTATAAACCTTTATCCTATTATTCTTCATGAAAAGAAGTGCCAAGTCAGTTTGCTGTTTGGTGTGCAAATATTTCAACACCATTGACATCTTCTTTCGTAAATAATCTCTCTGATGTTTGGGATAAATTATTTCGGAATGAGTCAATGTTCAATCAAAATTCTTAACAAAGAGTAAGCGAGGGATACAAGCTTTGGAACTTGAATGGCATGTAAACCGCTAATGCGAAGATTATCTAGTGAAAAAGCAGAAAACTTTTGATTCCACACTTTAACCGAGTAGATCAGTTCATTTGCAGATTAGCTAGGCAATCTGTGCATTAGCCCCTACCCGGCTTTTCGCGAGCTGAGCTCGGGCAGGCGAAACTTACGATACAGGCTCATCCCGAGTGTACCTCGGGTACAGTGAAAATTTATACTGTGCACTCGGTCTTTACCGAATTATTTCACATATGCTTTTTATGGTTCAGGATAATTCGAAAGTACCACTCGGTGGAATTTTCTGCAAATAAAGAACGTATCCTTTTCCTGAGCACCCCACATCACGTTTATCTGAAAAACACTTTGTTGACTACATTCCTTCAACAGAGAAGAAAACTAATCCAACATTACAGCATATTATTTGCTGCTCAAAGAGAGACAATAAAGGGAAGAAAGTAAGAAGAGAAACAAGATTCTCTACTGTCCGAATTGTGAAGTTGGGATATGTGCAGTACCGTGTTTTTGAATTTATCATACACAATCAAATTTTGATTAATAATTTAATAATAATTAATGTAAATACAATAGATGTAAATAAAATGTGTAATTCAAGATAAAATCTGGTATTTTAAGCTTTATATTTATAGTTAGAGTGAATTGGACTACAATGTGTGTAATGATTTCTGCCTTAAAGAAAGCTAACTTTACAGGTAAATTACTCATTTATTTAAATAAATTTGTTTACATCAATTTTTAGGAGGTTTTGTATGGGAATGGTGGTATTATGTTTAAAGATATATGTATTTTTGAAAATATGCATAAAAGGTTGGCAAATTTTTATCCATAATGCAGAAATAAAATGAGCCTGGAAGGGGTTATTGCCTTTCGTGCTTTAACGGTAACATGTATACCTTATACTCATTTTTAGAGAGATATCATTATAATAGAAAAGTATATAAGCAGAATTGAACTGTAGATAGCAGTAGAGAACAGAACTCTGATTTTGTACAATTTTGTTGCAGCTAATGCAGAAAAAATTACTTCAATGTCGAAATTAAAAATTTATAAAAACTGGGTATATCAATATAAAAATCGTTTTCAATAAAACTCAGAATTTCAGTTTGAGGAAGACATCAGAAGATACTTGATTTTTTTTTTTTCTCATTTGGATATATTTTGCGAATAATTGGGAATTTTAGGCATCAAAATACAAGATGTCCATAATTTATTCACCAGTTTACAAAATTAAAGAGAAACGTAATTTTTTATGAAGTAAGAGGAAATAGATATAATCTTTAATTCAAATTTTTTTATTTATTCTATTTTTTGCGAGTAGCAACAGGGAACTTGTTTGCTTACAGAAAAAATGTGCCATGAAGTGAAAAATCAACTTGCGTTTCCTAGTTACAGGAAATGAAATCTCCGAAAACTTTTCAGAGGTGATTACAAAATGAATTTAGTATTTGGAAATCCACCAGCGAATTAATCCGGAAGTTTGCATCGATTTCTTGAGATTGGTGCGTCACAATTAGAAGAAATTCAACTAAAAACTTTTTTCAAAAAAAGAATGGGGTTCATTGTTATTGAGCTGCACATGCACTTGATTTCGTCAATGAAACACTGCCAAATCGTTTTGATTTTTAGAGATGGAGCAATTTCATAGCTCTTCTGAGGTTATACAATTTGATTTTTTTTTCTGAGGATACATGAATAATCGAGTTTTCTCTTCAGAAATTCCCAGCTTTAAGGAATTAAAAATCAAATCATCACAGAAATAGCTAACGTGACTCCACAACGAATGGAGAAAAATCAAAAATAGACTTGATATTCTTCAAGCGACTATTGATGCTCCTTTTGAAGTGCAGCAACCCTTAAAGGACTACAGAACCATAAGGTTTCTAAGGGTAAATATTAGAGTATGTAACTGCTTATTTAAGTTTGTTTAGATGCAAAATAAATCAAAGTGATAAGAAAAATACACAACAATGTGTAGTTTTATCAGGCATTTGTTTTTATTTGTCAAAATATCCTTTATTATTGCACAAAATTATACTTACCGAATAACATAAAATGTGAGAAAACACAATAATATAGTATCAAGACAAAATATAATGAAATGAGTAATAAGAATAAAAATACCACCAACCCTTGAATGTTTTATTATTGGTGCCCATTGATTTGACAGTTTTTTTCCTCTAAACATTCCCTTTTACGCAATTAATTGCTCTCACAAAGTTCTAATTTAACACACACACATATGCTGTAAAAGAATCCAGATAAAATTATTATTTAATACTACAATAACCAATTTTAAAATGGGGAAAATGTTTATTTCAGTCTTGAAGGAGTTAATATATAAAATTTTTGAAGTGGTAAAGCTAATGCAATCAGGCCCCCCACCCCATCTTTTATTCTGTATTATTTAAAACATGTCTATATATATATATATCCAGCATGTCTGCGAGATTTGAAAGGTTTTATTTAAAGACTATTGACACACAATAAAAATAGTTTTAAAATCCTTTATACCGAGAAACATTTCAGTAGTTCCTGGATATTTCCAAGTACTTAAATATTTATCAAAATATCACACATATTTAGGCTATTTTTGACTCCAGACATCCAGGAAGGTCAAAGATTTTCATATGTTATCATTTCCATCAATAAACTGAATTATAATAATTAATAAGAGCTCACATTTGATTTTATTGCAACTTCTGAAAGAACCAATGCATTATGTCCATTTTTCTACTTCGAAGAAAATGTGCTTAAGAAAAAGGCACATATTACTAAAAGAATCCAGTAATCAAATGAAAATATTCTTTATTAATGAGGCAAATCTATCTAAATATCGATTCTGAACATACTTCTTCAAGGAAAAGAGGTGGATCATACAACTTTTCTCTCTCCTCAATTTTCGGAAAAATAATATCTTTTCGTTTGATTATTTGGGTAAGAATCGTGTGATATTAATGATTATGTCAGTCAGAAACAATTAATAAAAGATTTTGATGCAAGCCAAAGTTCCAAATAAAGTTTAACGTCAGTTTCAAATTAATATAAATCATGGCACTCTTGTCTATAGACAAGAAATATAGATTAGATTAGGGGTCTTCAACCCATGGCCCGCTGAAGGCATTTTAGTGGGCCCTTATTGAATTTGAGGCAACTTTCTTTAAAAAAATAATGCCTTGTTTGCTTTTTGTCGTAAAAAAACGCCATTTTTTAATTCCTCTATTAGTTCACACTCTCCCTTATATATATATATATACTCAAAAGCCAAAACATTATGAACACCTGTCAATAACGAGTTTGCCCACCTTTGGCGCGCCTCACAGCTTCAACCCGCCTTGGCATGGATGCCACAAGTCCTTGGTAGATGGCCGGAGACAGATTGTACCAGATGTCTAAGCAACGGTCACGCAAATCTGAGATATTGCGAATTGGTGGACTTTGAACTCTAAACTGCCGTCACATGACATCCCAAATGTGTTCTATCGGATTGAGATCCGGTGAGTTAAGCGGCCAGGACATTAACTGGAATTCCGCATCATGTTCCTGGAACCACTCCAACACAATATTAGCCTTGTGACACAGGGCGTTGTCTTGTTGGAACATTCCGTTTCCAGCTGGAAAAACAGAGGCCATGTAAGGGTACAACTAGTCAGCAATGATGTTCAGATACCCTGTAGCATTCATGGTCTGCTCTACCACAACCACGGGTCCCAGAGACGCCCAAGAGAACGTCCCCCAAAGCAAAATACCGCCACCACCCGCCGGTGTATGACCTACTGTACATTGAGGGAGCAACTGTTCGCCTGGAAGATGGCGTATCCTGACACGGCCATCGGCGTGATGAATGACCAAACCGTGATTCATCTGACCAGGCAACTCTCTCCCACTGATCCATGGACCAGTCGCGATGTTCTCGGGCCCAGCGAAGGCGCAGTTGGCGATGATGCTTGGTCAGCAAAGGCACACGAGTGGGACGTTTGCTGCGTAGCCCCGTATCCAACAGTGTCCGCTGAACAGTTTGCTCCGATACTATTCTACTTGGCCTTGCATTGTATTGGGCTGTCAGCTGAGCCACTGTCTGGCTCCGGTTTTGCTTCACGATGCGAGACAGTCTCCTACGACCTTTTTCTTTGATAGCGTGTGGACGTCCAACACCATGTCGTCTACTGCTTATTTCACCGTCATTCATCCACTTTGCATAAGTACTAACAACTGTAGATCGCGAACAACCCACGAGTCGTGCAGTTTCGGAAATACTTGTTCCGATCCTTCGAGCCATTACAATCTGTCCTTTATCAAAGTCGCTTAGATCCGCAGCCTTTCCCATCACACACAGAAGTAAGTGAAAGAATGATTCTTCAGACTCTCCAGCAGCAGTTAAATACCACTTCCACATGATCACTTGCCTTCCACGTCATCCATGTGAGTTCATTGCAAAATGTAGGGGTGATCATAATGTTTTGGCTCTTGAGTGTATGTTCCAATTTTCAATCCTTAATAAAATACTTTTTATTCACCCACTCAAGTTTTAATAAATTTTTTTAAAACTTGTAATGGATGACACTTGATGATAATGCAATTAGTTCAAATATTAATTCAATAATCCAATTTAATTAATGAATAAATAGTAACAAACAAAATAATAGTTCAACAGCATGTATGAAAAGGAAAGTCACGCGTTGCGTGTCCCTGTAGTGCAATAGGTAGCGCGTTGGACTTCAAATCGAAAGGTCGTATGTTCGAAACCCACTTGGAATGGCCTAATTTCTGAGAATGGAATCTCTCTCTTTTTCTGTACTATTTTATTGTTATATTTAAATTTAATTAATGAATACAAATTGTAATAAACAAAAAAATAATAGTCTAATACCATATACGGAAAGGAAAATGGAAAATTATAAGGAAAATCTCTCTCTCTCGCTTTTTTTTGCCACTTAATATCGTGATTCTGTCATATGTATATCCATATTTATATTAATTGTAATTATTTAATAAAAAGTAAGTAAAATAAATTTTGCTTTGTTGACCTCAGTAGGAATTGACTTAATTTTTTTTTTCATTACTTGTTTCTCTTACTCTTGGAATTTAAAACATTTCACTCATATGTTTGATATCCATTTGAGATAAAGTTTTCTGAAAATAATGAATTTTTGAAAAAATTCACTGTATTTTAAATATAAAAAATCTGATTATGTATAAAATCTCAGAAATTTTCGGAAAAAAAAGTGAACTTTTATCTTTAACAGGTTTGAAAAGTATTTAATTCAACTTCCATTTTCCTTTATTCATCTCTTCCCTGAGAATCAGTTGTAGTCTTGTAAAACAAAACTCCCTTTTTTTATATAAATTTTCTTACTACAATATTTTTTGAAGTCGTATGGCCCGCAGATAATAGTAAATTTATTAAATTAGCTCTCAAGCGTGAAAGGTTGAAGACCCCTACATTAGAGGGTTGCCTAGTAAGATGGATTAGAATTTTTGAAGGGAAGACTTTTCCGCGTTTCAACTGACCTGCATGTTTTTTCTCCATAAGAGGCCATTCTCATTCAACAAGGGCTTCAAGCTGAAAGACCGACCGCCCACAATGGCTATCACACCAACACTCGGAAGAAGACCAGCCAAACAGCATTTATTTAAATTTAAAAAAATTAAGGAATTCCACGATCAGGAATCGCGTTTTTCGTTTGTCCTATACACATATATTTTAATCAACATGTTGCAGTCTGTTTTCCCATGACCTTCAAAAGTTCAGCTCTGTCAATAAAATAACGGATTTTATTCAAATGTTTCGCGAAAGATTGATGCACTTCAGTTTCTAGGTAACAAAATCATAAAAACTATCTTTCAAAGCTAATAAAGAAATCGTTGCGTTTTGCATATAAATACACAAAGTTTTTTTTTTTTACAAATTTATAAGAAATTGGACTTTGATTAATAATTCTGGAATACATTTTACTTAATTACAAATAGCAGTAACCACATATTTTCAAATTTATTCTTGGTTTTATGCAACAATATATGTTAAATGATGAATGAAATTATGAAACTTTTTTGCAAATGTTTGCCATCTCTCATTTGAACTCTCTAAGTCTCCTATAAAAATGAAAATCTACAAAAGCTTCAAAAACTAGTTTTACTCTACATTTTAAATGATTTTAATCGCTTATAAACTAATAAACTATAAAAGGAATATAAATATTAAACACATAAAAAAGTAAATCATCATAAAAATCATATTTTCAATTTCCCAATTAGGTGTGTTTGTATGATTGTTTCTCAATTGAGCCTTCTATGGTATTATATTTCCCAATTGATTGTATGAACTATTAAACTTGTCAGCATTCAAATATGTTTCTTTTTTTTTTAGTTATTCCATTCATTACCACATAAAATATGTGCTAAGTATACTTTATATTTCTTTACGTATATACAGACGGGACATCTATTTAAAGAAGTCGCTAAATCTCGAAAAAATTTTCGTTATGTGGAAAATTCGTTAAACAGAGTTTCGTCTTTCAATATATATATATATATATATACCTTATAAATTACACACAAAACAAATCTTACTCTTAAACACTATATATTATTAAAACAAGTAATATAAAAAAATTTTAAGTCAATTCCTACTTAGGTCAACACACAAAGAAAATTTTATTTTAGTTACTTTTTATTAATAGTTACAATTAATATAAATATGTATATACGTATGAAAGAATCACAACATTAAATGACAAAATAATAGCAATTTTCCATTTTCCTTTCTATATAGGGGGTGTTTTTTTTTGGACTATTTTTTATTTGTTACTATTTATTCATTAATTAAATTTAATTATTCTAATAAAATAGTTTAGTAAGAAAGAAATCACATTCTCAGAAATTCGGCCATCCTAGGGTGAGATCCGAACCCACGACCTTTGAATTAGAAGTCTAACGCGTTATTTATTGCGCTACATGGACACAACTTTCCTTTCTGTGTATACTGTTGGACAATTATTTTTGTTTGTTTCTATTCATTCATGAATTAACATTTGAAAAAACTGTATTAACAGCAAGTGTTCCATTACAAGTTTTAAAAAACGTATTTGAACTTGAATGGATAAATAGAAAGTATTTTATTAACGATTGAAAATTTGAACAAGATATATATATATAATATATATATATATATACAGAGTGAGAGTGAACTATATAATATTAGGAATTGAAAAAAGTAAATATTCACATCGTTTTTCATAAATTAATATCTATTTATTTTATATATCTTAGCCCTCAAGATGAAATCTGCAAGGAAAGCAAGAAAGAAAACATTGTTCAGGTATTTTCAACTTTAAAAAATTATTTTATATTAAAATTAATGAGTTAGAATGATATTTTCTAATTTTGAGCCTACAAGTAATTTTAAGCGGAAGTTATTTTATAGCGAGTAATTTAAATTATACATTAGCGCGCATGCGTTTTTTAATTACTGATAAAGTCTGTTAATCTGTTTGAGTCATTAGTTTGAAAAAAATGAAATGCCAAGAATTATGACAATTTTGCTTCCCTAAGTGAATTAGACACATGGTAAAACCAGTACAAGGTAATTGACAACTATAAAATGTGTTAAAAGAGAGAATAACTTGAAATGCCAGAAATATTTTAAAAATAGGAAGATAAAAATTCGAATTCCAAAACAAAAGTTCGTTCAATAGAAAATGCATTTCGCTATTTGGAGGTAATTTAGCGAAGAAAATCTTAGTTTCAAGAAAAAGTTCAAAAAAATTGAGGTTCGTAAAATGGAGGTCGGACTGTATATTGTGTGAATTACAAAGAGCATTTGAGACCGCGGTAACCTAGGGGTTATGGTTGTGAACTGGAGGCTGGTTTTGTTTCTGTCGAATCGTGAATTCTAGTCCTAATTTTACCAAATCGAAAAAGTGAAAATTTGTGACGGATCTATACGCGACCTTCAACTAACAAATCCTTTTGGGTATTATTTTGGGCCAGCAATTTTAACCAATCTTCTCCTAAAATAAGAAAACGTCATATGCTAATTAAGTTTAATATTTATATATATTCCTTCTTCACAAATTTGAGGGTTAGGGAATTGTGAGTAGATTAGAAGTGAAGTGAATTGGCAGTGAAGTGTATACGTAAACAAAAAGTAAGAAAGCCAGAAGTTTAGATATCAAGAAAGTTATAAGATTAGCTAACCAGAAGTGTTAAAGTCAACTTGAATTAAATAGAAGACTGCATGAATTCAGGTACCGTGACCTTAAATTAAGTTGATGTTTAGAGTGTTAAACTAATGGTGGGGTCATTAAATACGTAAGCTCTGTGTGTGTGTGTGTGTGTAAAGTAATATTAAAGTATAAGAGCCGCAGTATTGAACATATTCTCCCCAAACGCGAATCTCGTCTCTCTCTCTCGCTCTATTACTGAATTGATTTATCTTATTCATTGTGTTATTTGTGTTTGAGTTGTTTATAGTGATAAATAAAATAATTGGAATTCATCATGTCGTATGATCCTTTAGTTCCTTCCACACATTTAGTTGGGTCACAGGGTAGAAAGGATTTAAACACGTTTCAAATTGTAGTCTTCATGTAGGCATAGTGTGAAGTTTGGGGAGTGGCAGCTGAGATACAAGATTTGTCACCGCTAACCCTCGTACGTCCTTGAAATGGTTCATTTATAAACAATCGACCAATCTACAAATCGTGTAATTATTAAAACCATTAAATATATAAAATAGGATACAAATTTTTTTCTCTTAACCTTTATATAAATTAAAATGCACTCACTTATTTTTCGACATTAGTTCATTTATTTTGAATATTTTTCCGTGCTTCCTGGTTTTTATTCTTCAATATTTACTATTGCACCAGCTGTGTGAGTGGTGTAGTTGCTTAAGCTCTGGCCTTGTGCGCCCAAGTTTGTGGGTTCGACCCCGGCACAAGTCGGTGGATTTTCATGATGCAAAAAATCGACAACGTCCATGTCATATGATTATGCGACATGTTAAAGATCCCTAGAGGGCTTACTTAGCTTGGGTACTCTCTGCAAAATTAAATTCCGAGTACAGTTTCGCTTCGTTAGAGCTCAGATGCCTCCCTCTGGGGAAGAAACTGAGAGTCAAAATTGCATTGTGGTGACTGATATCCACCAATATGACCACACATTAAAAAGTGATACCAGTTACCAGGGAATGTACTAAGTCTGCAGTGGTAATTACCAATCCGCAGCCCATTTGAAAGAAAAAAATGTTTACTAATTCTATTCTTGTAAAACAATTTGCTTACAAAATAACGGAATTTAAAAGAAATAAAATGCCTTATATTAGGGTTTTAAAGGAAATTTTTTTTATTTATAGAGGTGTATAAAAAACCGTTACTCATAAAAAAAGTCAAGAAGTTCAGATTACATTTACATAACTTTCAAAAGATTCATTTATTCCTTTTTTATCAAACTTCCGAAAATTGACTATAAGATCGACAGTAATATTTGAGCAAATCAATCACAAATTGGTCTTTTTATTTTTTCCCTTCATTTTTTGGAGCATTAAATTTTGTGACAAGCCAAATTTCGTGTCACAAATTTAATTGGATGTGAAATATAAAGAATTAATACTTAAAATAGAAATTTGCAATAAAAATGAAAATATTTTTAATAAAAAAGTATAACAACTCATATGTAAAATATGTGTGATGATAATTATTGCATAATAACATACATCACACATATTTAAATATTGTTACAATGCTATATTGCACTGGTTCAAGAAATTAAGAGAATTTTCAGACTTGGTCAATTATTACTGGACCGATTTTAATGAAATTTGGTATGTACATACATTGATACAATACAAAACAAAGGACCATTCAACAATTGCAATACATAGTCATGATCGAGCGTAACACTCGTTTGAGTTGGAAGGTATGAAATAGCGGTTGCAGAATAAACAAAAGAAATGGGTTAATAGGGGTATGGCCCCCCTCTTACAGCTATACAGGTCTCGCAGCATGATGTATACCTGAAATAAGTCAGTTTATCATTTTTTGTGGCAGTTGGTTCCACTCGTTCAGCAACACTGTCTTCATTTCCTGGATGGTTCACGGAGGGGGGTTGCGAGTTACAATTACCCTCCCCAGAGCGTCCCAGACATGCTCTATAGGGTTGAGGTCTGGAGACCTGGCTGGCCAATTAGGGATTGCAATATTGGACCAAAAGTTCAATACTGGTTTTCAGTATTTATTAGAACTTAATACCGGGATACCAGCTTTAATACCGGTATTAGAAATTTTAGAAAAATAAAGAAAACACAGGTGATTTTTTCTTAGTTTTACTTGCCAATTTTATTAGAGATTGTAAATATCACAAGACATAATTTTTAACTTATGAATTACAACAGTATATAAAGAATCACAAAAAAAATTTAAAAAAATAAAGGAATATCTTATTTATTTAAATCACAAAAAAGTGCAAATATCACTATTCATTCTGTGGTACTATTACAAATTATTGAAATGCTCTGAATGTTTTAAAAGTTAAATGTTTGAAATGTGTTCTTAAAAAACGTAATGCATCAATTTTACTGTCATTAAGCCTGGAACATAATTTTGTGCAAAAATTACCAGTTGTCGAAAACGCTCTTTCAGTGTCTACGCCAGTTGGGGGTACTGTTAGCAATGCGCGATATACTTCTTCCAAGTATTTACCTCTAAGCCCCTCATCTTCAAATAAATCGATTTCTTGTCGGATGATTTAGGATATAGCTGATTTCTGTACTATATTTTGGTTTGTTGAAATTTTTTTTATTTATCCCTAATTCTAATTTTTGTTCAAGAGATAGTTCCTTTTCACTATTGGCATTAGTATCTTCATCATGTTCGACAATTGTACAGAATTCTTCTGAATGTAAATTGGTTTGTGGGTAAAAATTTTTTAAAAATTTGCAATAAACTTGATCAAATTTGATTTGGTTAGTCTCTTTTCTTCTTAACACTAGAACATTTTTTACATTGTGCATCATATTATTTTCATCGTATAAATAATGAAACCAAACCAAAATATTATCAGCTGCTTTTTTATGTTCTTTAAAGTTATTCTTATGGTTTGTTATATATATATATATATAATATAATCCATTATATATATATATATATATAATGGATCTCAAAAACATTTTGAACCCTTAAGTATGATACAATGTGAATAACAAACACACCAGTTTGAAATATTGCGCATTTTCTTCACAAGTACAACCTTGGTTTCTCAAATACGAATATCAGACTATGAATCCTGTGCAAGTACAGTATCACTCTGAGCTGCAATAGGACAGTTTAGGCCTTGGATGATTCAGATATTTTATAACTTCTTTTGATTGTTCTATGCAACTTTGTATTCACAGTCTAATTAACTTCACCCATTAGGGAGCCATTTTAGTAACAGGTGTGGATGAATGAAGGCAGATGAGCTTGGATATTTTATTCCTCTTTCAACGAGAACTTAGTTTGTAATAGTGTATTTTTTCTTTTTGTCAGAGAAATGAATTATATATGTCTATATTTTTAAGTTCAGATTAATAGTCTTTTATCCCGTTGTATCTGGCGATGGAAAAAATTAGATGATGGATTTAATGAGTTGCCTTAAAACTGTAGAACCAGCTAGGAAAAATAAAAATAACGGAATGAGCGGAATAAAGATGTTTAATATCTTTATCTTCTAAAATTATTTCATTAATAACATATTTTAATCATGGTGCAATAATTAACAAATAAACACAAAGACGTATAATAGTTTGCTATGTTTGCGATCCCTGAACATATAAGAAACAATTTAAAACATTTTTAGTAAATACCAAAAAACCGGTATTTAAACTTGTGAATACCAGTATTTCGAAACCATAAAATGGCTAAAAAAACCGGTATTCGGAATCTCGGTATTGCAATTCCTATGGCCAATCCATACGGCGAATATCCTTACTCTTTAGAAGTTAGTCGACCAGAAGAGCTCAATGTGGCCTCAAACTCGGGGCCACATGCACCTCTGAAAATTAGAATATAGGGCTCCAAGACCTTATCCCTATACCTCACACCTGTCACAGAGCCTCTGTCAAAGACACGGAGAGGTGTACGGCCATCCAACATGATGCCTGCCCAGACCATTAAACTTCCTCTACTATAAGTGTCAATTTCTCGGACATTGGAGGGTAGGTAGTGGTTCCCTGGCTCTCTTCATATGAGCGTACGGTGAGAATCGGTGTTAAGACTTAAGCTGGACTCATCGGTGAACAGAACGGTCGCCCATTGATCTATACTCCAATCTCTATGCTGTCTGCACCATGCTAAACGGACTCTCCTGTTCGTAGACGTGAGCGGGACGTGAACAATATGTCTTCTGGCAAACAACCCTCTCTCATGAAGTCTTTTTGAAACAGTCACAATTGATACACGGGTTCATGTGGCTGCATACAAGTAACGAGAGAACCGAGAAGCTGTAGCCCCTCTGTTACGCCTCGCTATAAACGACAACTGGCCGTCATGTCTCTGGGACGACCCTGCAAAGGCTTTCTCTTGATGAATCTAGTATCCTGGAAATGTTTCCGTAAGTTACACACGGCGCTGATCATTAAATTGAACTTTCTACAAATCTCGGCTTGACATTAATCTGCTCCTAGCCTCCCAACAATTCGGCGCAACATTCCATCCTCTAAACGTTAGTGGTTACTCATTTTTACTGTTACAGTTTTAATTGAATCAATTGCTTCAAAATAACACCAAGAAATTAGCCGAGGTGTGCTGGCGAACGAAATACGTCTTAACTTACACGTGCTTATAAAACCTGTTTTTCTGCTGGCTCCGCCAACACACACGTATACAATTAAGTATTTGCCGTACAAGATTTACATTTTTATCCAGAAGCACTGGTTTTTAATTCAATTCAGTTTTTTTCATGCAATTCAATAAAATATGCATATTCTTTTAATTTCTTACATCAGTATAGTTCTTAGTTTTTCTTATATTGTGTTACAGCTTCTTTAGTGGCCGCGGTAGCCAAGTGGTCTAGGCATCGGATCATGGCTAGCGTGTCATGAGTTCGATTCCAGTACCACTAAAGACCCGCTGTGTAGGGGAGCTATGCACGTTAAATCTGTCGAGAGCTCAAACATCCTCCCATTGGTGTGGTGTGGTAGTTAGGAGAAGGGGGTGCCAGCTCAGGTGTCGTCCGCGTCACTTGACCATGGTTCAAAATTACGCAGACCGTTGCCAAAAGCCCTCGTGTTGCTAAGATAATGCGACGTTAATATTCACTCACTCACTCACAGCTTCTTTAGAGTAATAAAGATGTGTTTTTTTAAAAAGATGATTGCTCTGTATGGTAAGAAAGGTAAATATGTTTGTGTCTGTGAGTGTGATGGCTTCCTATCTTTTAATGATTAATTTTTTTTTAATAAAGCCTTTTTAAAAAACATCAAATCCATATATTTTTATAGATTGCTAAAAGTCTTTGTTTCGAGTAACATTTTTAATAGTATTTTTCAATTTCCTATATTTGCATATATCCACAAAACCAATTTTAGAAACTCATATTTATATATGTCGACAAAGGTATAGCTTATATATATAAAACACACATTGTTACTTCTCGCGTGGAAATTACTGCAAAAAGTTAATAAAGTAATAATGAAAATTCTTATATTTTTCTGTCAAAGAAAAGGAAAAAGACTTAAGGACAAAATGCTTGAGTTTTCTAGATTTCGTACTTAAAAACAGAAAAAAATATTCTATATCAATCGATATCATATTTTTAGAATGCATGCATTTTCTTAAAAATAATTCATAAAAAAAGTACCCCCTTCCCGAATTTTTGAAAGAGAAAGTATATTTCTTATATAAGACTTTTTTACCTCATATTTTTCATCTAGATTTAGATTCATTCTTTTTTCTACGTTATTAAAGAAGTTAATGAATTTATATTAAATAATGAAAGCGTTCTGGGTCGCGGCTCAAAACAATACATTCAAGCATTCGTTTAAGATAAACAGCAGACGATTTTAGCTTCGAGTGTCGAGTTGAGTTGTAGCCTTAATCTGTGCTCGAGAGATATAGGGCAAACGAGATGGAAGTGCAGCTATGAACGACGCTAGCTGGATTAGAATTGATGTTCGACGAAAGTTCTGAGAAAGATCTGTAAAATAAACAAAGCTTATGTTTCAAGGCAGATTATTCCATTCTTTAGATGTTAGGTAATATTTATCTTAAAACTAATTCTTTCTTTTTTTAAAGAAAATCACTTAAAATTTTAAAAAGTACTAGATTAAAATCCTAATCTAAGTTTCTGTAAGTGATATACAGTTTTAAATCTTCGGTTATGTAACTGATCTAGTTTTCAAGATTATGCAATTTATATCGTTTTCCAAAATCAGATCAAGTTCACAGTAAAGAAAAAGCAAATAGTTTATCAGATGCTAAGAAACGCAATTCAAGCAATAATCAAATTAGACAAATTGCATTTTTAAGAAGTAGACAGATAAAGTGAAGGATTGCAAAGAATGTAGTTAATTTACTCCACAGAATGCTTATTATTAAAAATATTCTTCTTCAAATAAATTATCGATAGTTGTTGCAAAATTAATTTGAAATATTTAAGGTATCCGTCTACCCTAAAATTGTGAATTTTGACAAAAAATTGACAAATTTTTGTTATTTTATTTTATAGGCCATTTTATCAGCTTTATAAAGAAACCAAGTTTATTATTTTCTATTTATTAGAACAAAAACTGTAAGTGTTTTAGTAAAAGCAGATGCCATTGCTTTAAGCAAGATGTCATACTTAAAAAGAAATGTGTTACACTCGAAATGTGCTTTTTTTTTTTTTTTTTTTTGAAAATGCTCAAACGGGGCCAGAGATTGCTCAAAAAGTTTTGAAAATAATTAACAGAAATGGTTTTGTATATGTTCTGTGTAATAGTAGAAATGTTTTAGCTTTCAGATTTATCATTCACAGTTTTATTACAAAATTTACGGTCCCTTATGTTAATATAATCATTGTTTTCAAGCAATTTCATATAATAACTAAGAAAAAGTGCTCTAGTTTTTGTAAAAATAAAAATATCTTTTATCCTGAAGGTCATTTTAAAAATGAATAACATAGCAACACATCAGAGTTGAAGTATTGAAAATTTTTCTATAAACTTTTGATATAGAATGGGACCCGTTTATGTAATTTTTTGTATAAGTTTTTAATAATTTTTTTTCCATTTAGTAATAATATTTTTTATATCTTCTTAATTTTATCATATTCTTCTTAAAATGTACTAAACAAATCTAAAAACTACAAAAATATCCATGTCTCCATTTCTTAAAAAAAGTTGTCGCAAATAGTAGGATACCTTAAATAAAAATGAAAAAAAAAGTCTTAATAAATATATACCTAATATCAGATATGTCTGCGAAACTTTCTACATTATTGAAATATCCCAATGTATCATCGGAAGATTTCATTGTAGTAGTTGATAATGTGTGTGCGGCTCCAATTATTGCATACAAAGATAGTTTGGAGTGTGTTAAAAGTTCAAAAAATATCATTGATGCAGATTCTGACAAGATGGTATGATTTTGATATTGATATTGATTAAACTCTTTGATATTGATCACATCATCGTTTATTTAATTTTAGCATCGAGAGTTTTATTTTGAACGTTTGCTTCAATCAAATGCAAAAATACAAGAGAGGGAATTATTTAATTTTCACATTAAAATATGGAAGAAAAAACACAAGGGAAAACCTAATATAAAAAACATAATCACGTGTTCAAGTGAAAGGAAATATTTATAGAAAGTTAGTTAAAATTTTTTTTTATAGAAATTACATGACTTTAGGGGAAAGTTTCAACCGATTAGTAACACACAAGTGCGCGCGGGTATGCTATTATGATATTCTTTTAATGGGAAACGGCAATAAGTCAGTCAAAGTCTAAATCTGTTAACGAAGAATTGTTAATAATCTTGTCAAAATAAAGGTTTAAATTATAAAATGCGAGATGAAATTAGATGTGTTTCGAAATAGGGGGTATTTGGAATTATGAATTAGATATTACAAATATGATTCTAATTTTAAGTAAATATTAAGTTATCACATATATGTATATCGAAATGGAAATTTTCTTAAAATATCTTCTTCATATAAGAGATTGCATTAAGTAAAACCTTATTTCTTAGAGAAGATATTTCAAACCAACCAACGCGTGTCTTTGTCCAGAAAACTCATTATATCACAAAAAAAATAATAAATAAATAACATGAATATTATTTTGATGGAGCAAAAATGTATTTGTATTCCCCCCACCCCCAAAATTACGTTTCCATCGTGAACAGATGTTTATTTATTGAACAATTCCCGGCTGTCTATATGTGACCGCAGTAGCTGAATGGTCATGAACACGAAATCATGACCGGTGTTGATTCTGAATAGTCATAGATTTGAATCCTGGCGCCACTTAAGGCGATATGGAGCCCTAAAAATCATTAAACTGGCGAAAAATTGTTTATTGGCTTATTTGATACCCCGAATCCTTATAAATATGCCTGCAAAATTTCAAAGCTTTACCTGCATTTTTCATAAAGTAATGGAGCAATGTTTGATGCTAAACAGCAACTATCACGCCTACATTTCAGATTATCTGCTAGAAAAGAGCCTGATAAAAATGAATTAATTATATATATTTTTCTAATGCGCATCAATGAAATTGACATTATATATGCAGTAATAAATCATTTTAAGAAAGAATTGTGCAGTTCATGCAAAAAATTCTAGTTTGTGAATTATTTACTGGGGGGGGGGGGGAGATCAAATGGATTTGGTCAAGATTTAAAAGTTGTGCATACCTTTTATATTATTATGAATGAAATTAAAACTTCAAAACGGATTCTCCCAAAGAGCAAATACTAAATCTCATTTTGATAACTCAGATAATTAAAAATCTAATTCGCAAGAATAGAAAAATTCTCCTATATTTATATATTTGTTTTTGGTGATACATATATATCCAAAGTGTGCGAGATTCAACACTTTTATTATTAAAATATTTTAAGATATTTATTTAAACAAATGCACATATACAGTTCTTAGATTTTGATGTATTTTACCTATAAATTGTTATTTGATTTTGCTTTTATTCGTGTACAATATTTAACATGCGAAGGCTTTTAAAATCATGGAAATAAAAAATAAAGACATAAACATCTTTTGTATATGTTGTGCATTAGCTCTGAGCATGGAATTAGCTCTGAAGTGTGTGTGTGTGTATTTTTTTTATAATTATTAAGATAAAGTTTCATGAAATATTGATGTTTCATTCGTTTTTTCAATATATTCATTATGGCAGTATACAGTTTAATTGATCTACATTAGTGCAATTTCTTATGGTAAGTAGTTTTAAATAAGCTAATTAACATTTCATAAAAGTTTCAGACTATTCGATGAATATTATATCATGCTATTCATGGAATGAAAACTTCAAACTCATATTTCTCCATGTTGAATTTTTGTACACATCCTATCATTCAAAACCCTAAGGCTTTTTTGATAATTGAAGTATGAGTTTGAAATTTTTTATACATGTTTTGAACTGTATGTTTTGTAAAACTGTGCATGGAATTAGCTCTAACATGTTTAGTACTTTTTCTAAAAAAATTCAAAATCAAAATTAATGTTTTTTGGGGAATTTTTGGAAGTTTAACTATAAAAAAATTAATAAAAAATCAAAGAGAAACAGCAAAAAAAAAAAAAAAACATGCACAGTTTTATATAGTATATTATAAGGTATTTGGAAAAAACTTTTTGAAAGAAAAGACTTATTTAAAAAAGCCTTAGGAATTTAAAAAATGCTTTAAAAAGTTTTAAAAAATTGAATTTTACAAACCTTTTGCACTAAATTAAAAAAATTTTGTATGGAATTATTATTAAATATTAACCTTTATGAAATACAATTAAATCCAAATATCAAATATTAAAAATAAAAAAAATTGTGAAGATGGTACCATATCGCTGTAAATACCCTTGAAGAGGAGTTGATGCATGTTAAATCTGTAGAGGCTCAAAGTTCTCCTCTTGATATGATGTGGAAGTTTGAGAAGTGAGGTATCAGTTCAAGGGTCGTCCTCGTCTCTTGTCCTCAATTCAAATTTACATTAATCGCCGTGGTGCTCCAGAATACAACATTACTTAACAATCAATCAACTCAACTGTTTATTTCTTACCTTACACTTTTACCTTTTCCTTGTAATTCAGTGCTTAACAAACTGGGGAGCATGGAGTCGAACAAAAAAGATTATTTTAAAAAATTATTAATTTATTGAAAGTAAACAAACAAAATGCATTCTGACATAAAACAAAATTTAAAAAACATTTATGCTAATGTAATACGCTTATAAATGTATCAGTACTGCACAATGTGTTTTATAATTAATTTAACAATACTAAGTTCAGAACAAGTTTAATAGTTACCAGTGACCTCACACAGGCTTGTCAAATATAGTATATGTAAAATTATATGCAAAAATTAACACTAACATAGATAATTTGTACGATTTTAATTAATACCTTAACTGCCGACTAAAAGTTATGTGACTCGCTCCCCAATGCAATCATTTTGCACGTATGCAAGCGTAGAGGATGTATTGGAGGGAGTGAGAGAATATTAACGTCGCACTGATTAGCAACACGAAGGCTTTTGGTGACGGTCCGCGTAATTTTGAACCATGGTCAAGTAACTCGGACGACACCTGAGCTGGCACCCCCTCTCCTAACTACCACACCACACACACCAACGGGAGGACGTTTGAGCTCTCGACAGATTTACCGTGCATCGCTTCCCTACACGGCGGATCTTTAGTGGTACTAGGATCGAACCCATGGCATGCTAGCCATGATCCGATGCCTAGACCACTCGGCCACCGCGGCCGCGGGGGTGTATTGGAGGGGGGCAAGGGAGAAAGGGAATAAAAATGAGAAAATACTTTGAAATAAGTAAATCCTTCTCGCAAACACTCACTGTCAAGGTCATTTTAGTGCATTTTAAAGCCTTCGGAATAATTGTATGGATAGCAGCGAAGAGAAAAGGTAGTATTTCGGAAAGGCGTATATATACGTTCGGTACTATTTACGCATTGGCTGAGCGAGACGTTTAAATACGCCGGTGGCACTTAAGAAGTAAATGTATTGCAGCTTTAGTGTCAGAGTATCGAATTATCGAATTTAATAAATTGTTGTTGCATGAAGGGGGTGCGATGAAAGGGGGGTGCGACCGTGGCCTTGTGGAAATTCGGAAAATGAGCTTAAGTGTCATGCTTTTCACTTGACCTATATATTATCCACTTTTAACACATTTTTTTTTAAATATCTTATCAAAAAGTTTTTTTTTTTTTTAAACCTGAAAAACTGAAGCTTAAATTCAATATCTAACATTTTTCCGCAAGACATTTTTGACAGGTTGATTGATTGATTCTTTATTGACATCTCATTCGGAAGCTACCTGAGAGTTATGGGGTCGATTCATCCCCAGAGGGCGCTGCGATCGTTTGCCGATTGTAACGTGACTATCAAGTAAACGGTAAGAGTTAATCCTATTACACTTGTGGCTGTGTGCTAACGGTCGATTTCGATGACATTCCAGTTTTTTATATTCTATAAATTTTTTAGCACTCTAAATATTTTAAATATATTTTCTGGTATTTTGAGTTTCGTATAGTTTTTTAATATATACATAGTTTTAGTTTACAGTATTAGATTTAAGTTTTGTTTGTAGCGTTTTTTTTTTAATTTTGTTAATATGTAGAACGAGAGAGGGGGATTTTTTGGCGATGTCAGTTTTTTGGCAATCGGAATCGTTTGGCAAGTAACATAATTTTGCGATAGATATTCTGAGAATTTACAAATCTAATTTTGCAATAAAAATAAAGAAATATTAACGTGAAATCAAGAAAATATTTATAAAGCTATCAGTAATGCATAATAATAAAAATTGTATTCGTTTTTCAGTTAAAGAAAAGGAAGGATTTCATTTTGTTATATGATAGTAGATGCAAATCTGAAAATTCCGCCAAAATACTCAGTCAAATCAAACACGTAGGAATTTGGTGAGCGTATTGTCATGTGATTATGACGTCAGATGAATCGAGTAAATTGGCAACGTACCTCGTAATTTTGAGTCATAGTAAAGTGACTGGGACAACACACTTAAGCTGCAACCCTACCCCCCTCTCCACACCAAAGTGAGGATTTTTAAAACTCAATAGATTCGACACTCATCGCCACTTTTACGTCAGGACTTCAGTGGCAATAGGATTTAAACCTAAATCTCGGAAGAAACAACCTTGCCTATGAGTTTCTGACTATAACCCTTTCAGTTAGCACGGAAAAGGATCTTTGAAAGAATCAAGTCTCGAAACCACATAACCATCACCATGATGGCTTTATCAAAATGCAACCGTAGCACGAGTGAGTGAGTGAATATTAACGTCGCAGTGTTCAGCTACACGAGGGCTTTTGGTGACGGATATCGTAATTTTGAACCATGGTCAAGGGCGACACCTGAGCTGGCACCCCTCTCCTGACTACCACACCAACGGGACGACGTTTGAGCTCTCGACAGATTTAACGTGCATCGCTCCCCCTACACGGCACCGTGGCATGAGAGAGAAATTTATATGGTAACGGTAACGGTTATACAATTACGTGGAACCTTAGAGAAATCTCTCATCCACTCATCATAATAAGTAGAAAAAAATAAGAATAATTTGCTGAAGTGTTACATAAGAATATAAAGCAGTCCACAATGAGTGCAGCGCAATAACACTGGTAGAGAGGTGAGTGAGAAACCACTCATCCAGTTGATTTAGTTAATGACGTCACATCTCCTGCTGCCGCATCTCGATGGAACGAGGGAAGAAAAGGGAGGAATTTCTTTAATATCAAAAGATTAAAGCGAATATTATTTTTAAGTCCGGTACTCATTACCTCTTAAATATCTGCGTGCGGTTATTGAAAGGAGATTTTAAATAGCCACTTGGAAAAAGTAAGAAAATGTGGAGAAGTTTAAAATAGGATCAAGTTGTCACACTAACCGCATGCAAAAGCTTACATGGAGGGGGTTAATAATTAGAGTGAATGAAGAAAACAACGAATGATAAATAATTTAATTTGTATCAAGACATTTTCATCCTTTTCAGAGCTGGGAAGTGTTGATATGAGTGGTTAAAAACTGCTCTAGGTCTCTTAGAAGAGCTAAGGATAAAATTATCATAAGCCGGGATTTATGTGATGGATTCATTTGGAATCAGTGGTAACCGGTTGAAAAAAAAATTCTGATTGTTTTTTAAGGAAATCAAGAAGCGGCAGAACGTTAAGATCTTTGAGAAATTGATATTAATATCGCACTGTAGTACTGCACAAGGGCAATTGGCACCGAGCCTCGTAATTTTAAGCCATGCTCAAGTAACGAGGACGACACCTGCGCTGGCACCCAATCCCTATCCTAAATTCCGCTCCATATCAACGAGGGGAATTCGACGACGGATTCAACGTGCAGTGGCCCCATTTACAAGGTGAGTCTTCAGCCGCACTTGGCTCGAACTCATGAAATGCCAGCCACAAATTCGTGACCTTGACCGCTAGCTTATTATGACCATGCAACCGTGGTGCAGTAATCAGTATATTTGTAATTTCAGGAGTCCTTCCAAAACCGAAAAAAATATATTCAACCAAACAGTTCAGCGGAAGTGAAATATTTTCAAGACATGCATTTTTACTCCTAAAAATATTACAAATCCAGAAAAAAAAATACTAAAATGAATCTCGAACCTACTTTTTCAATTACCCTTTGGCCTAATAACATTCGGCCATGGTTTGACCTTGAAACGTATTCAAAAATTTATTCTTAAATAATTAACTTTATTTTTCTTTAACATGGAATTCATTACGTGCAATCAAACGTCTTTCCAAGGATTATGCTACATAAAATCAGAATCGCACAGAAAATTATAGGTTTTTTTTTAACCTAATTCTTTTCCTTTAAATTTGCTCGAGGGGGTACGTGATTTCCCGAAATCTTTCGAACATTACTAATTTAAAAAAGCAAACGACAGTTTGGTTCTTCTTCAATTGCAAGTATAAAGATTACTATTATTCATAAAAATACATCCCATCCTCAAAAGTAACCCCTTTTAGCTCTATAACCGATTTCCCAATCACAATAATTCAATTTAAATTTAAATCAAAGCTCAGTCGAGTTACAGTGATATCTCCGGGAGCACTTCCAGTTACGAGGGCCAATGGACTTTGATTTCAACCAACAGGTTTGTGCCAGTCGACTTGAGGAAAACGTAGAATCTCAAGAGATTCGTGCTACACTGAAGCACGATTTGTTTTTTAATCTTAATTTTTCGTATTCTTCATTTGATTTTTCACTTCAGAGTCATGCTGTGCCTTCAACACCTAGATGCTCTTTTTTGCATTCTTTTCCTATTCCATGACCTCGCATTACTGAAATAGTTCCAGTTCAAGTTTTTGACTTGACCAAACGCGCTCCCTGCGAATTCTCGAATAATACTGTAAGTAAAGTTTAGCGTTTTTCGAATGATCTCTCGTGACAACTGAAGAAAAAAATCACCAATGCAACCCTTTTTTGTTCTTTTAAATGATTTTTTTTATTATGGTTCTGTATTATAAAAATATTTTAATATAATAATTGATTTAAGATTCGAACATTTAAATTAAAGCGATGTTAAATGTTGTAATTGCTAATGGGGAAGGATTTTTAAAAACTTTTAATAGCATGGAAAACTTATCGTTATATATGATCCACGAAGAAACAGAAGTAATTTCCTGAAAAATAAATTAATTTCCTGTTTCCGGTAATTAAAATTCAGGAACATACACTTCGAAAACTCGGATAATGATAAGACAGTTCCAAAAAAAATGTCTTTTTAATGAGGCACAAAAATACGGAACAGTGAAAATTGCTGAAGAAAGTATAACGTGTAGATTATGGTTACAGGAAATCAGTATTAATGTAAATAAGTTATTTATAAAAATAATTTTTTTTTCATTTTCTTATTTGAATTCATCTATTTTATTATCTATTTCAGTTCTTTTTATACTTCAATACTTTAATATATTTGAACATTACAGTACATTTAGTTTAATTAAGTATTTTTTCAAGGCCATTTATGTGGCCACGGTAACCAAGTGGTCAAGGTATTCAACCATGGCTGGCGTGTCATGAGTTCGAGCCCAGTACCACAGAAGACCCGCTGTGTAGGGGAGCGATGCACGTTAAATCTGTCGAGAGCTCAAACGTCCTCCCGTTGGTGTGGGATGGTGTGGTAGTTAGGAAAGGGGTGTCAACTCAGGTGTCGAACTCGTCACTTGACAATGGTTCAAAATTACGAGGTCCATCGCCGAAAGTCCTCGTGTAGCTGAATAGTGCGACGTTAATATTCACTCATTCAAGGCTATTTATAGTAAACAGTGCAATATTTTTTGAGTAATATTTTGCATTGGACACAGTCAAAATCAAATTATAATACAGTATCACTTCTTTTCAATAAATAAAATTACCGTATGTATTCGAATCTAATCCGCCATCGATTCTTTTAGCCGCACCACAAATTCTCAGTACATTTTTGCTAAAACAAATATTGCTAAATGGTTTATATGTATATCGATATCCAATGGCCACAAAATTAAAAAGAGAACTAACTAAAAGTAAATAATTAATTTATAATTTTATCACTATTAAAAACTTTTAAATTCATATATGAACTTGTACTTGCTATAACCGCCAGTTAGCCTAAATTATTTTTAATATACTTTTCTACAAATTCAAAGAATTTGAAAGCTCTAAGCTAAAAAATGTATTTTAAAAACTTTTACGTTTTTTTTTTTTTTTTGCACATCCAATGGCAAATCAAAATTTTAAACTGACTTATCTTGGAAAGATAAAATAACTAGTTTGTCTTCATTTAAAATGCTTAGGCTTTTTTTCTATTGTGCCTAATACTTGGCAATTTTTTCACTTGTTGTTAATAGTACATGGAACACACACAAAGTTGGTATGCAGTTTACAATCAAAGCAATACTTATTTTTTAAAAGTAATTGAATTTAGAATTAGAAATTTTTTAAGGAGTTTTTAATAATCATTCATAAAAAGAAGTTTGTACAAATACCAATTATGTGTGTTATCGCAAAAACCATACCAACTTGCGTTATACATAGTTTGAAGTACATGTAAATCAAATTTCATATATGTGCGTCAATTTTTGTAGGGAGAGGGAGAGAGAAATATATATAAACGCGTCGCACTGTTTAGCTACACGAGGCTTTTGGGACAATTTTTGTAGGAGGAGTAGCATTTTAAAATTACTTCATAAGTTTCAAGTTTTTCCCTTAAGAAATTAAATGGTTAGCATTTTAAGAAATTTTGAGCACAAAATCTGTTTATATCATACATACGCATAAGAGGCATCCAAAAATGATGAAAATCAATTAAATTAAAAAAAATTGTGTAAATCGTACCATGTTCCATTATTTTTTTTTAAACACGAGGTACAGTTGATATACACACAACTTTCAACTTCAATTGTACCATCATAATTCCTCAAAAAAGAAAAAAGTAGTTTTTCTTCTAGATCTTTAAACTGAAAATATATTAAAAAATAAATTAAATAGAAGTTGAGAAATAAAGCCTACTTTCATTCTACAATTTTATAAAATTAACACAGTTCTAAGATAACAAAATAATTCGTATTTATCACAAATTTCGTATTAAAAAATTGTCACAGTCTGTTAACTACTGAGTATGTTTATTTCAGACATTTAAAAGTACATTTTAGTCATTTCATTTGCAATGAAAATTATTCAATAATAAAATTCAAAAAAGCGCGTTGCAGTCTAAAATTAACAACAAAACGGATATTTGCACATTCACTTTTAAAAAACTGTTGGAGTAAAAAAATTTCTGATTTTTTCTCTTATAAAAATAGTGGGTATTGCAGTCACACACGCAAGATCGGTTGGCAATCTTCTTGCTTAATCGATCGAGTTGTTCTTTTTTTCTTCTTTTCTCAAATAAGAGAGAATGCTTCCTTGATTAACATTTCGTAAAGATGTGGGAGGGAAAAGAAAATTAATCTTTTTCTAAAAAATAGAGTAAAATAATTAGCTTTAATTATAATGTTTTCCTATAAATAAATACTACCCCTTCACATATAATAAAGAAAAAAAACCAAATTGGGGGATATTATTGCCTAAGCATTTTTCACTGTCAGTTTAATAAGAAGAAAATATAATTTTTTTAAATAATATAATATAATATATATACACTGGTGTCCAAAAGTTAAGCATAATTGATAAATATGTTAATAAAGAAGGAACTGTAAATCAGAATGGCGGGAAACGTGATATGCGAGTAAAAATGGTAATAAAATAAAGAAGCAAATAAAAAAATGATAATAATTAATTTTATTATCCAAAGGTAGCAGTTTGAAAGAAAACGGAGCAAAAGCAAGGATTCACACTTTAAAGAAAAAATGAAAGAAAACTTTGAAAAAATAATGATGCTGCAGTTTAATAAGGCGTGTGGTCACCTCTCTGGACAGCCAGGCACGCTGCACAGCGATTTACCATACTTGCTATGAGATGAATGAATGAGTTGTGGGCTCAAACGGTTCCAAGCTTCTTGAGAGAGCTCTCTTCAGTTCTGTAACGGAGATTGGTGGGTGCGAAAGGGCTGCAATTTTTCTCCCGAGCATATCCCATACATGCTCGATAAGATTTAAAATCAGGGAGTTCGCAGGCCACGACATCCGCTAGATGTTTTCCGTTTCAAGGAAATCATCAATCAGCACCGCTCGGTGACATGGCGCATTATCATCCATGAATATGATGTCAGGACCGACAGCACCTCGAAACAAGCGAACATAAGGGTCAAGAACTCCGTCTCTGTATCTTTGAGCAGTCACAGACCCCGTGTCAAGAAATGGAGGTCCTGTGCGGCCCGTCCATCATGATGCATGCCCCATACCATTACTCCCCTTGATGGAAAATGATGTCTTTCCGTTATGTTTCTTGGTTCAAAACGTGTTCCACGTTCTCTCCATATCGTTACCCGCCAAGAATCACTACTCAGACTAAAATGGAACTCGTCACTGAACATCACATTGGCCCACTCTCCCACTCTCCAATGTTGATATTTCAAACTCCAGTTCAAACGAGTGCGTTTATGCGCAGACGTGAGGGAATGCAAACTACTGGTCTTCTGGCATACAGGCCAGCATGATTGAGTTCCTGTAAACAGTTTTGTCTCGAAATTCGTATTCCTGTGGCGTTTGTGAGCGCCGAACCCCGTGCTCTGTCAGTACTGCCCTTCTGACATCGCGCACTTATTACCAGATATCGGTCTTGGCGAGGGGTTGTGACTCTTGGTTGACCTGATACTGGTTGTCGGGTAACATTCTCCCGTTCCTTGAAACCTCTCTGCACAGCCTTGAGATCACAGACTGGTCCACATTCAGAATCGAGACACTTCGGTTGTGATCGTGAGGATTCCAGCATTCCAACGATTCTTCCTTTCGTAAAATATGTCAATTTGGCGTCTTTGTGCCATTCATTCACCTTGTTTGATGGTTAACAACGTTCCTTCACACAGCAGTTACACGAAACTTGTCTGAACTGCCTATGCTGCGTGAATCGGTTTCTCCGCGTTCCGACATGCAACGGTGTTTCGCGCAGGACGTAGTCGACTGAAAAGTTTTGCATAAACCATGTTTTTCGCATTTTACGATTTATGCTTAACTTTTGGACGCCAGTGTATATATCCACAACACAACGTGACATTACTGTTTTGATATTCTTTACTATAATGTATAAATTTGTTACTTAAATAAACGCTAAAACTTAAATGCATATAATATACAAGGTGTGGCTATCAACCCTTCCCGGCTTTTTTCGAGCTAAGCTCCGGCAGGCGAAACGTACCATCCTGGCTCATCCCGAGTTTACCTCGGGCACAATGAAAATATACACTGTACAATCGGTATTTTCCGAATTATTTCAAATATGCTTTTTATGGTTCCGAATAATTCGCAAGTACCACTGGGTGGAATTTTCTGCAAAAAGAACACTTCTCCTTCTCCTGACACCTACCTCCCTTCACGTTTGCCTGAAAAACACTTTGTTGACTACATTCCCTCGACAGATGAAGAAAAATAATACAACACAACAGCGTATTATTTGCTCCTCAAAGAGAGACAGTAAAGGGAAGAAGGTAAGAAGAAAATCAAGAGTCTACTGTCCAAATTGGGAAGTTGGGCTATAATTTCTTAATCATTAATGTAAATACAATAGATATAAATAAAATGTGCAATTGAAGATTAAAGCTGGTACTCTAAGCTTTAAATGTATAGTTAGTGCAATTGACACCAAAGTGTAATGATTTCTGCCATACAGAAAGCCAACTTTACAGGTAAATTACTCACTTATTTAAATAATTTTTTTTACATTGATTTTTAGGAAATTTGTATGCGAATGGTGCTATTATGTTTAAAGATATGTGTATGTTTGAAAATATGCATAAAAATTACCATTTTTTAATCCAGAAATAAAATGAACCTGGAAAACTTTTAAATAATGAAACTGGCAATGCTACAGAAGTAAACATACCCAAACGCCAGTGACAGATAGCTATTTAGCTTGAATGCAGTTCTTCTAGATTCTGTAAATAAATCCGAATTGTCGTAATCTTCGTTCGCGTTAGTGTTAGTTTTTCGTTTCGACGTAAAAATTCTAGATGTAGCAATAAAGCAACGAATTTTTGGAGAATTTCATATGAAACTTGGAGAAAAATCACAAATAATAACTTATTATTTATTAAAAGAAATGTTTGACAATGAAGGATTATCCCGTGTGCGTGATTTTAAGTGTTTTAGCGTTTTCAAAATGGCTGAGAAGATGTTGAAAGGGATCCACGCCCAAATCGCCTTCCACATCATAAACGAATGACAATAACGAAAAATTTGGTGACCTGGATTGATTTGACCATAGGTTATGTACTCATGCAATTGCTAACTTTGTAGAAATTGATAAAGAATTCATACAACAGATTTTATGTAAAAATTTTGGTATACAAAAAAGTGTGTGCCAAGTGGTACCTAAAATTCTTACGTTTGAACAATAAGAAGCCCGCAAAAATGTTTGCACTGACACTCTGAATGCCACTGAAAGAGACCCAAAATATTGAAAGGATAATATAATGTCATGATCCCTTAAAATTACGTCATTCTTGGTAGTGTGAAGGATTACACTACCAAGTAATGACGTAAGAGGCATTTTATTCCAAATTGGCATTTGACAAGAAGGCATTTTATTCCAAATTAATCAAACAAAACATTAGATTCAGTAATAAATTTTCGCTCTTCACAGCCTTTCGCTGGAGAAAAGTTCTATTCCTGTTTAAGGTTTATAGATCTTGAGATGATCGGTCCTGGTGTGGCTGTCCCCGCAACCCTTTCGCTGGAATGGTCCAAAGGCAGTTCATCCAAATGGTTGCTCCACAGACTCTGGTACTCCATCTTTCAAAGGTCGCCTCAGATCCTCTCCCTTGGACCATGAGGTGCGGCTGCCCCGCAACCACTATCGTTCATCCTCGAAGAAGAAAGAACTGATGTGGAAGGTAATGCAGAAGATTGAAGGAGGATGGCATTGTGACGGATCTGTACGGTCTTTTACTAACTCTTCTTTTTTTCCTTAAAACAATTTATTATTTCAACCAATCTTCACCGAGAGCCAGGCGTGATTTATGTAAATAAGATATTTTATAAGTTCGGTTTTCGCGAGTTAAGAAGCGAAGTAATAGGAAGTGAGAAGTCAATTGAATTAAAGATCGAGCAGTCAACACGAAGTTGTTGACAAGTGTAGCTAGTCGGATACGTGTTGATGTACGCGAAGAGAAGCGGATTGAAAGTAGTGAAATTCATTATTACTGAGCTTGGAGTCTTCACCCATTCTTCCAACCATAAAAAGGGCCTGAAGTCGTCACGAAGGAGCCGCCGCTGTAAAATATAAGGTCAGTAACTTAGATTAAGAAATTCAATATTCCGCGTGTGGCGTAGTTGTAATTGTGTGCTTTTTAAGCTTTCCTAGATTCAGTTGAAAAAAAATTCTGTATATTCCGCTAGTATTGATACCCCACTTCATTACTCCACTCTCACTTATTTCTCTTAACTTAAATTGTGTTGTGTCTAAACTTATTTACTGATAAGCATCAATAAATCTGTTTGAATTGCAATGATCTCTTTTGATCATTTAAGTCCGCCTACACATCCAGCGGATTTGCAGATAGACAGGAAGGTATTAGTATAAGGGATGGCTACAGGTCACCACACATTACCATCCATCTATCCACTAAATATATTTTTTTCTTGATTTATTCTTCAAAGATTTATAAAAAATAAATAGAAATTCGACAAATGTCTATCGAAAAATACCCTGTAAACTATAAAAATTAAGGAAATAATTGCAACACTTGTAGAACATGAAATATCAGGAAATTCCATTTGTATATGCAGGATCTTCAAAAGTTTATTTTTTTATGGATGGATTATCGTTTATTTTTTATGTGTGTAAGAAACCCCTAGGGCATTGCCCAA